>FIZT01024960.1:0-14496 GCA_900065295.1 Paracoccus marginatus | reverse complement strand
GAAAATGTTTCAATATTCTACCTATCACAGTTTTTGAGTTATCCACGCTCGAAACCTACCATATCCAACTTTTCCTCAAAACTTTGACTGCTCATAGCTCCCCTCCAAAAACAGTTGGAGAGCTCCGGTTTGCGCCATTCGCCATCTCTCATCGAGGTCTACCCACATGAAAAAAATTTCAAAAATCGACGACCCCACTTTCCACTTTGTGAACGAACTGACATGGAATGACCCAAAATTATTTCAAAAATTTTATCAAAAAGAATCCACAAAAAATACCAAACAATTTCAATTGATTAAGCTTCCGAAGAAGAATTCTCAACAGAATGGACATCCATAATTTTCATCAAATCAGCCACACTGACCCACTCCCAAAAAAATATTCTTCCACTTTCAAAAAAAATCTACAAACTTGTACTTCCCGAAGACCAGAGTCACAACCATGCACTAAATTAATCACAGCTCCAAACCAACCCCCTCCCCCCCTCCACCTCAAATAATTGGCCCACTCGGGATCGCCTACATCCCCCTCAGCACACCACACCGGTCTATCCTATTCGAATGGTCGTAAAACAGTCACTAAACATCAGCATTGTCGTAGATAGAGTACTTATAAGGATCAACTACCCTTCCATTAAATCGACGTTTGTTTTTTTTTTTCAGCTCGTTTGCCGTTCGGTTTTCTTGCAAGACAATTTATAGCGGTAGCCTGGTTTTCTTCCTCGCGTTCTCGTCTCCTCTCGCACAAATTTGTGTGTCCGTTAGCTTTATTTTGCTCTCTTTTTTCAAAGTACGTGTGTGTACGTAGCTCAAGAGACGTCTTCCCGCCGCCTGCGCCTCTCAGCCTTTACGTTGCTGGGTCGCGGTCGCGTACGTTTTCTTCATTTCGTACTCGAGCAGCCTATACGTACGTGTGGTGTATTGTAGAGCATAGAGCGAAAAACAACGTTCAGATTCTCGATGTTATTGTTGTTGTAAATCATTTTGCGTACAGTTCGGCCTTCACAGTCTAAGCAGAAAACGACTTTAAAACGATGACTTCACTCGACTGTACGCGTGTGCTATATATTTTATAGCGGCCTGTTTAGAATTCTCATTGTGACCGCTCACTTTAGCCAGTCTCGCGAATGAGCGATATAGAAAAACCCACGTCGAAGAGTTTATATGTACGTAGGTAGATGGTATTGTACGCATCTGTAGGAATTCGTTTCAGCGAATCTATACCCATAGACGAGGCCCAAGCATCGGTAATTCAATTAATCTTACTTTAATGCAGGTAGCATTACCTTTACGAAATGTACTCGAGAGATTAGAGTAGAGAAAACCTGGCTAATGTGATATTTAATTAACTCTCGTTTCTTTCGCAGCAACACGACGTGCGTGCGTGGGTTTCAAAAAAGCCATATCGTCAAGTCTGCGAGGTATCATCGAAAGCGAAGAAATGCTTTTCAAATCACTAACTAACTTTTCAAGGTGAACGAAATTTTTCACTAAATTCTATCTCTTTGCGTGCCCTTGAACGAACGTCTCTCTCTCGAGCTGGGATGATAATGTAATCCACGAGCAAAGTGCTTTCGGTTTCATGTACACTTTTCACCTCTTATGTTCTCGTCGTTCTTTTTTTAATCGACGACGACGTGTTTATTTTGGTCGAACGATTCGTCGGGTTGATGAGGGAATGAGAGGGTGAGGGCGGAGGAAAATACCGACGAATGCTTTGGATTATTTTTTTCCCTACCAGCCGAAGTTCTCGGTGCGGTAAATGAAGCGAATCGCGAGATTACCAATATTCGGTGGAATTTTCAAATAGTGTGAGAATTATTTTTTCTCATCGTATCGTGTCTGTAGACGAAATTCACGGATCAACGTTTCTAATAAGATTAGCAGTAGATGAGAATTATTTTTTTAGAATTTTTTTATTTTTGTTTTTTAAATTAGAAAACTGTTTTTTTTTCAGCGAACTCGAAAAATAATTGAAATTGAAAATTCGAGAAAATCAGGGGAATAGAAAAAAAAAGTCCAAAAATGGATCGATTCACACGACAGAAAAATTAATTCATCCATAACCAGACACCCAGCCACCAAACCAGGTGTTTTTTTTTCCAATCGAAAACAGCTTATCCCATAATGTGAAAAATGGAGTATTCAAATCGGGCACCCTTCGTGGGTTTATTTTTCGTCGGCGACGACGCCGTCACGTCGCGACGTTCGCAATACGGATTAATACGTGAATATTTTTGACACTTCGACGCATAATTCAGCCACCTTATTGGAATTAGCCGGCATCAGACTGGGATTTGCAGTTCGTTTACACATAAACCAAACAATCCGCAGCCGTCAGTTTCGCAAACATTTCGCCCTTGAACCCATCACTCGCGCTGATCCCTTTTCGACTCGAGAAAGATAACACACTTTCGATAGAAATAAAATCATCTCATCTTTCGTAAAACTCGATCCAAGTTCAAGGTGATATTTATCACAGTTCAAGTTAGTTTTTTTTTTCAACACTCGCGCGTTCTCAAGCAGTCGCGTGCTTAAATCTCGACTCGGCTTTATTTCCATGGTGGTGGTGGTGGTGGTGGAAAACTCCCGAGCCAACGTATACGAAGCGTAAGCGAGAAAGTCTCTCCGGCTGAAATTTATAACCCATTGCATTTTGCAACTAAACCCCTTTTGGTGTTTCTTTAATAATAAGTACATAAGAATCCTCTCGTCTTCTGCTTTCAGCACCGTCGTCGTCGCTTTTTCGTCGTATTAACACGCGCGCAAATACATACATACTATAAGGAGATACGTATATTTCTACGTTAAGTTGAGCAAAAAAAAGTCAAACCGCGAGGAGTTTCTACTAATTCCACGTACACACTTATGTATACCATTACCGTATAAATACGACTTACGCTAGCTACGCGAGCATATACTTAGATGTACTTTGGAGGTAGGCGCAGATATTATAATATAGGTAGGGGTACACGTAGCATAAAGCTTAAATCTAAACATAGCCCAGTCATAAATGTACACTTTGGTTTTGCCTACCGCAAAACAGCCCTTATTCGCGAGTAAAATGCCAACTCTATTTCATAATTAGACATCCTTACAACCATTCACACTCCGCGTGCTAATATAATACGCAACGCTAGGCCGCAGCCGCCGCCGCCACCACCACCTCGTCGAGCCGCCGAATTCGTAACATTATTAGGAACTAAAATCCCCCTGCGGTGATTAAATAACATAATCACAACACTCGTAATACTAAATTAGTTTTCACGCCTTCCCTTGAAATCTGCTGCTGTACTGTTTCCAAATACGTACGAACGTATACGTCGTCGGGGTGTGCTGGTGGTGTGTCTGTACATGTACGGCTTCCCTGACACCCCTTCTAAATGGTTGGGTTGGAAAAAAAAAAATTCCAGACTCAAAAATCGACCCTATTATCTTGTCTGCTTACGCCATACCCGAGAATATGGTCAATTCGAATCCGAAATGGTTTTCTTTTTTCAATTTCAAAAAACTGACTCAAAGAGAAATCGATCAATAATTACCGATTGAATTATTCACGAACGGCTAATTCATTTTTTATTGAATCGTTGGCGAACGATTTATTCCCACATTTTGGTGAATTGTTCGCGAACATCTAGTTCATTTTATAGCGAATCTTTCACGAACGACTGATTTTCGTTCAGTGAATCGTTCGCGAACGACTGATTTTCGTTTAGTGAATCGTTCGCGACCGACTTATTCCCACATTTGGTGAATCGTTCGTGAACATCTAATTCATTTTTTAGTGAATCGTTCACGAACGACTCATTCTCATATTTCGTGAATCGTTCGCGAACGACTGATTTTCAAGTTCAGTGAATCGTTCACGAACGACTGATTTATCAAGTTCAGTGAGTCGTTCACGAACGACTCATGCATATATTCAGTGAATCGTTCGCGAACGACTTATTCCCACATTTGGTGAATCGTTCGCGAACATCTAATTCATTTTTTAGTGAATCGTTCACGAACGACTCATTCCCATATTTCGTGAATCGTTCGCGAACGACTGATTTTCAAGTTCAGTGAATCGTTCGCGAACGACTGATTTGTATGTTCAGGGTGAGTCGTTTGCGAACGAATGATTTATATTTCATTTATGACTCGTTGGTACACGACTAATTCATAATATGTATCTCAGTCCAAGAATTGTACTTGAGCGAATGACAGGTACCACAATTTCGAATTTCAAAATGAATCAATTCATTTCAGATGTGAATCGCTTGTGGCTTGTAATGAAAGTACCGATCACTCGTTAACTGCTGGGTGAAATATTGGTGTAAAAAAGAAAAATTTTCATTTTTTTTTTTGCTTTCTACTTATAATCAATTTTAGTAGAACTCTTTCTTTTTGGGTTTTCAAAATACTACTATCGATACTGGAATCATAGAATTTTTCATCAACTCTCGAATACAAATCACTCTTACATCGACCATCCAAAAAAAAAAAAAAAAAAAAAAAAAAAAATGAAAATCATTCGAACCATATACATACCCCCTTTAGACGAGTAAAATCACCGCAGATAAGGTATAATATTATAAATAATTATTAAATATTTAAATATTTCATCATACGTATAAAAACCTGTCAACGAGACAATTCGAATATCCCGAGCGTGGAGACACCACCGAAAAGGGGTACGCGCACAGCCTCCCCCTCCCGCCAAAAAAAGGGGTAGTCATTTTTACACGCAAGTGTCACTAAGAAGTTGTTTCACATAAAAGCATCCGCGAGTCGTCGTTTTCACGAAGAGGCTGGATCAATGTTCCAGGAACTTCACATTCGAGCGGCTGCAAACGTAGCAGTTTTATGTCCGCATCGTTCGCGTTAGGACATCAGTGATTTCGTGCTCCTCGCTTACCTTCGGACGCGTGTTCGAAAAAGAAAAAAAATTCTACCGATTTTTTTTTCCTCTCCATTTTTTTTTTCAACGATGAAAATAAACTCGTCGACGTGCGATGTGTTTGCGCGCTTTTGTATTTTTCAACGGTGAGTGTATCATTTGATTTTTTTAGAGAGAAAATTTATTCCATCAATTTTTCTCGTCTCCAGTTCGTAATATTTTTTTAATAGTGATTTTTTGTAAAGAAAAAAAAATATGCAGATTTATTCTTTTTCTTTATTATGGTCGATGTCGAGAGTCTTGCGTCGTCGTCTCGATTGTCACACACGTCGTTCGTTCGTTCGTTCGTTATCGTAACAATTAACCGTTATAAAGTCGCTAATTAATCTTCGTTCGGCGCAACGTACTTTGGGATTTTTTTTCTCGCTGTTCTCCGCCAGAGGCGATTCATCGTAAGTATTTTTCAACGTTTTATCAAACTTTATTCACCCGTCAACATTTTCAACGAACGCCAAAGCCGGCCTTTTCTTTCGCAAATCATAAACGAACGAACGTATCGAAAAAATATTCTCACCTTTATTTATGATTTTTTTATAACTCGGGCACGTCGCGTCGCGTCCACCTGACACTTCATCTCGACGCGAAATATCGTTTAATAGAGAAACTCGTGGTAGACGTAAGATCGATTCTGACGTTAGTTCGTTTTTCTTTCTTGCCATAGTTGATAAACTATGATACGTTGTATATAGACCTATATCTCAACCTATACATATACCTATACGCACCTGAACGAAAAACTATAATAGAAGAAGTGACTTGAAAATGACACGTGTGAAAAATAGCCCTTTTTCTCTCCGCGAAAGAAGGTGTACGTATTTGAAAAATTAATTTCCATTCGTAATACTTATACATTTATAGGGGAAAATTTTTCGAACAAACCCCTTCTTATCAGAGAAAGAAATTCGATCCAAATAAGAAAAAGTTAATAATCTGAGAAAAGAAAAACACCTCCATTGTTTTCGCGACATAAACCTCTTGACTGCCGTCGTCGTCGTCGTTGAAGTCGTTATGATCGAATTTATAATGAATTTATCGTAATATCTGTTATGTGAGGAGATTTTCGAAAGCGTAATCGCAATTATTATTGGCGTAGAACATGGCAAGCTGCGAGCATGATTTCAGGTTGACACATGTTACCGTGTATGTATCTATAGTATAAAACACCGCGTCGTAAGCGTTAAAATAAATTTTTATTAGTCGTATAATCCACAGCCAATGTAAGCCAATAAAACCGAATACAGCCCGTTAAACGAGATCGTCAAAATTTTAGATAAACTTCACTTTATTGACTCCACACCGTGCGAAGTTCTGTGGGTAAGGGGAAGACCAATTTCGAGCCAGAGAATATTGAATCGGAAATTACGAGCAATTTGATTGTCGACTTCGAGGTGATACTATTCGAATATTGCTTTTTTTCTTTACGGAAGATGAGAAATTTTTCGAAGAAGGAAATTCAAAATTGAGAAAAATAAAAAATTCGAAATTTTTTTTGAAAAAATTCCAAAAAAAATTGAAATGAGGTACTTGAATGAAAAATGAATGAAAATTGAACAAAACGAAGAAAAATAAGATTTTTTGGGGGGCGGAGGGGCGGGGGGATTTTTCACCGATAGGTAGCTACAATGGAATTTTTTTAACAAAAATTCTACAGTGGAGGAACATTCTTGAAAAAAAAATGAAAACAGACCACTTTGTCGAATTGAGCCCGTACATTATGTTAATTTTCTTGAGCGCTCTCGTGGAAAGTACAAAGTTACCGGGCCTTTATTTTTTAGTTCTTTTGTAAGAAAATACGAAAAACCATAAAAAGGCTCCGATTTCATTCAAACTCAAGTTAATCGTGGCTATCGAGCTTGATGAATTGTGATTGTCTCGAAAATTTTTTTAGCTCCCTGCAACTCTAGAGGACTGAACGATAACTTCTCAAAGTATAGAGCGCTTTTCCAAAAAAAATAACAAAAAAATACCCTTGAAGAACAAATTGCAAGAAAAATTTTGAAACTTGGTACACGATCTTTTTTCGGCTCGTCGAATCAAAAGAATGTATTTATGAGCAGTTCTGGAATCTCCGGTAAATTTTTAGAATTTCCAGTTCACCAAAAATACTCAATTCAGCTAGTATAAACGCGGCTTCTTGGTGGTCTGGTGGTCTTCTCGTCCTTTAATGACCATTTTTTTCAAAATTCGTTTCCCCCCGTGAAAGTTGGAATTTCCTCCAGTGATTCAACTTTTTTTTTGAAAAATTACAAATTCATTGACGGTGCGCAGATTGCAGAAAAAATCTAAATTTTGGTCTCAACCTTGTTGCCCACCCCCTCGAATCGTATGGAAGTGATCTCGAGCGAATTTGCAAAATAATTTATTTTTTTGAAAATTGATTCGCTTGAGAAAACTTCAGCAATGGATTTGGGAAAAATGAATCATAATCAGTCCAGGAGGGGGGGGGGGGGTGGTCACCAACGAGCACCGTTTGACTGAATTTCAGCTTTACAGCTCAACCAAATAAAATTTTGAGCACTTCAAACTGCTCAATAATCTGGCCCAAATTTTTGTGGATTTTCAAAAACGACCAAATTTTTTGTTCCAATTTTTTTTTTGCCTTTTTGAATCAGTTTTTCTCTCAAGATGAATTATTCAAATAAATTTCAGAAAAATTTATTTAAAAAATTTCAAATGCCATAAATTCAGAAAATTCCAAATTTTCTTCGAATTTTACCCGCTTGAAAAATTATATAAAAATTAAAACGAAGCAAATGAAGCAATAATGGCCACGAAAAATTAAGAAAGTCAATTTTTCGCAGCAAATTCAAAGAATTAGGTAAAAATGAATCGAATAAAAAAAACACACATTCTTTTTAAAGGAAAAGCTTTCTTTCTTTCGAACCACCTTCCACCTTCATACTTCTCCATCTCACCTTTGGAAACATCCACCCTCTAAAGAGAATAAAAAAGAAAACCTTCATCACCTTATATCGAACCGTCACGTCGTCATCACGCAATATTCGAGACCAAATCGAATCATATCTGATACAAGAACGCAAGCACCAACCCGATACGTTAGAGAAATTCGCGCTATCGAAACATTTACTTAATCTCCAGGGCGCGACGGTGAGCCAAAAAAAGGGGGTCTTTTGACCAGTCAAAAGATCCTTTGAAGTGTGATAATATCGCTGAAGCGATTGTTCGATGTGTTTCTCAATTTTCGTAACAACGACCCGCTGGTCGTTCGTGCTCCTTGCCCCGCACTACAAAAGAAGTTCGAGGAAGCTCCAGCAGATACACTCGTGTAGTCGTAAACGACATTTCAGACAATGTACACATTACACACACCAGAAGAAGAACAACGAGAAAAAAAAGATACAATCCAACTCGACACGACGCGACGGTGAAAAAAGCGGAAAAAATGTTATAAAAGTTACCATTTCAACGTCCTGAAAAAAGTTACGATTTTTTTCATCCAGCGCAGCGAGACAACAAAAAGATGATAAAAAAATTTCCCATCGTCCTCTCTTCTCCTTCCACTTATCAATCTACATACATTCTCGAACATCATGCTATAAAAATTAAAGCAAAATATTTCCGAGTTTATTTTTCCAACCCTTCGTTGTAATTTTTTCTCAATTCTCGTACCACACGGTGAACATTCTCTCTATGGAAAAAAACCTTATAATACTTAGGTATTCGTAAATAAAAATTCCAACAGAAAAATGACGATAAGAATAACCCGACTTTCCGATATATTTCTTCTTCACGATGCATGAGAAAAATAACCACGAGACTTACCTCCGACTTGCGTACGCTGCCGACGCGATGGTAAAGAAATACACGAAGAAAAAAAAACCTGCACGTTAAACTACAGACTAGAAATAATATCACGCTCGACCTTATTTTCAGCTTTCCTGTTTTTTCGGAATATTTACGACCTAGGATATTTTTTTTTAGAGCATATTTCCGTGTTTATCCCTTTTTGCCCTCTCTCGTTCGACTGCTCACCGGTATACATACGCGTGTACAAGGAAGAGCGATGAGATGTAAATAAAAAACCAACAGCGTGAGAGTGAAATTCGACGCATCGCGTATCATTTTATTGCTCAGTTCGTTAAACTCGAATCATACCGTCGATGGGGTTTGCGAGAAAAAAAAAATCCGACACTTTTGGCAAACGATGGCCGTCTTCCTTAGACTGGTGTCGGTGTCTTATGTACGTACTACGAGCCATAGAGAAAGGGATCCGAGACGAGCTCGCCTTAGCACGCGATCTTCTCGGCTAATTTATTTAACACGCTGTCGTCGTAAATCTGCTCATTTACGCCGAGTCAACTTTTCAAACCGAAGAATTCCACTTTGCTGGTGCGTCTACCGCGAAAGCTTATTTTAAGCTCGACTTCTCCGCACATAAAACAACGCCTCGCCGAGCCGCGCGATGGTTGCAAATGCGATGCATACGAATAATATAATACGATCTTTCGCCCGGATACTATGTAGTTGTAGATAATGGTATTCGTGTCGGTGAAAAAAAAAATCCTCTTTGCGGGGCAACGACGCTAGTGGGTATAATCAATTCAACAACCCGATGCGAACGTTAAACGTACAGATGTATTCGCTGCATGCCCAGGCAGGCGTCTTTGAACTCGGTTAATTCCATCGGGATACCGTCGAAATGGTCTGGATACAACTGTAGCTTCCTTAATTCGGTTGCTACACGTAATCCGATTACCTTCACTCTTGTCTCTGACTGCGATGCCGCCTAGCTGTATCATAGGTACACGTATAAGAGCGACCAACCATCGGCCGCCCACGTCCGCCAGGTTACGCTCATTACGCGACACATTTACTCAAATCCTCACCTCCGTACCTACAGCTGCATGTGCTTTGCTTTACCCATCCGAAAATCTCATTCCCTCCATTACACATCGATAAATAAAATTATTACAAATTTCGCGACGATATATTATTTTTTTGCGCACAAATTTGAAAATATTACCAACGTTTTTACCCCATCCCCTCTTCTGCGCTCTTATACTTCTTTCTCCTTTTCGAAACTACGAACCGTAAGCTGACGATGAAAGGGGAAAAACGCCAGAGACGTCTTTCTTTCTCACGAGGTTAATAAATTTTAATCATTTTCGCCTCCAACCGCCAATTTTCCGACACTCGATTCGCCGATAAACTTTATTCTCGTAGATCGTCCCGTAATGGGTGGCGAAAAACATGAAATTACATTATTACGGTATTATTAATATCGCCCTCGTAGTCTTTGTACTACGAGTGGATCACCTCCCTTCCCTCTGCCGGCAGCACACTCTTGTCTGGTTCATAAAGCGTCGGGGATCTTTTGAAAAACTGAAGAAAACTTCTGTTTAATGTTGTAATGTTTCTCTTGATTTTGCTGCTCCACTTTTTCCCCGTTTTTTAGGATGAACTTCTCTTGACAACATTTAATCGGCTTGTTTTGCATAGAAGAATTCAGGTGAAAATATGTCCAGAGGGGCGAGCTAAATATTTGTTTCATCCACGAAACAAAATTAAATAAGTTGTTGATAACAGTTGGAAAAAATTGCTGACAAGCCATTGAAAATCAGAAAATTCATATTTTCAAAAAAATTTTCTTCAACAAAATTTGAAAAACTGTCGATCAACAAAACTTTTTAGAAAATACCAATCAACAAAATTTGAGAAAATTATTGATCAACAAAAGTTAAGAAAATTGCTGTCCAACAGAATTTTTAAAAAATACCAATCAACAAAATTTGAGAAAATTGTTGATCAACAAAACAATCAATCAACAGAAAAAAATATCAATCAACAAAATATGCGAAAGCTGTGGAGCAACGAAATATGCGAAAGTTGTTGAGCAACAAAATATGAGAAAATTGTTGATCAACAAAATTTGAGAAAATTATTGATCAATAAAATTTGAAAAAAAATACCAATCAACGAAATTTGAGAAAATTGTTGATCAACAAAACAATCAATCAACAGAAAAAATATCAATCAACAAAATATGAGAAAGCTGTTGAGCAACAAAATATGAGAAAATTGTTGATCAATAAAATTTTGAAAAAATTGCCAAGCAAAAAATTCCAAGTGTTGATGAGAAAAATTGAGAAAAGTGTTGATTGAAATTCGAAGAAAATTGTTTAACTACGGGAATTTTTTTTTTTTTTGATGAACTCGAGAATGATCAACAAAATTGAAAAAAATTGAAAGTTGATATTGTTTTTGTTTCAAAATATTGATCAACAAAATTGCAAAAAAAATTGACAACGAAAAAATTTGCGAAAAATTCCTCATCAACCAATCAGATCCAGTAAAGAATGTCTCTCAATTTTGCAACACTCGTTTCCCCTTTCCACTTCGATCCCATCACATCTGTGCCACTCGGCTGGGCTCGAATCCAGAACAAAGGTCGTCAAAAGCCTGGCTTCTGGCGACGCCGACGATACAGCCTTATCGATCGTATGCAAAAATACCGCGAGCACGTTCGGTATTCACCGTGAAAATATCTCTGGTGCGGTGTGCGGAACGCTCTTTATGAAATAATCGCGCTTATCAATAATTACGCGGTTCGGGCACCTAGCCAATTAGGCTACGCGTAAAATAAAATAAAAAAATATCGAGCCGATCAATACCGTAAACGTACTCGTATCGCAGTTTGTTCCCAGCTAGAAAGCAAAGCAAGGGAGGTCGGTTGGAGACCAGATGAGCGAAAACGCTTGCGATGGAGATGTACTTGCGGCTGCTGTGACGATGTCGTCGTCGTCAAATTACGTATTCATCGTGGTTGTCGCGAGATGCGTAATATCAGTAATCTCATTATAATTAAAGCTCTCTCTAAGTATTCATTAAAAAAGCATGAACGTTAAAAGCTCCGTACATAAAGGTTCTGGTGGCTGCGTGTTTAGCAGCGCGGCGCGATGCGATGGCGACGAGTGTCACACAGCCTCGTGCGCTTACATTTTAAATACGTACGCCATCCAGCGATCTCGTATATAGTGTCACTCTCTTGTTTAAGTATTTGCGTACGTACCAGTTTTCTTGCCTCTCGTCGGGTATTTTTACTTTTTCTCGTCTTCACTCTGCTCTCTGTGTGTATCGATATGTCGTCGTTAAAACTTAAAAGCCTTCTTTTTTTTCTTCTTTCGTCAAAACCGAGAGAATTTCACTTTTTAGACGAGCATTTTTACTCCTCGTCGCGTCGCTTCGCTTCAGATCGACACGAGCGACGACACGAGGCGTTTCGGTCGGCTCGCAGCGTTGAAATTTAATTAAATGCGAGTAATTCGACGTCGGAATTTTTCTTCTCAAAGGGCAAAGATGAGGTGAAATATTACAAAAGCATTTTCATCTCGGTTTGTAACTCGTGTACCAGCAAGCAAGTATACGGTATGTTGTACGCAGTACGTATACGTAGACGTACTACAGTGCTGAATATTAAGACGAACGAAACGACTGTACTGTAATAAACTATACCAGCGAAAAATCGACACAGCAGAGAGGCTTTTTCGTATTCTCCATCCCTCCTTCGTGTTCTAGCGCGCGTATTTACTCGCTGTGCACACGCTTCGCATATTATTACGAAGTATCGAATTCATCGACGTAATTTCTTCCTCTCTATTGCTATTCGGTGTCTTCTTCTTGTCTTCGCCATCACGAATTTCAGCAAAATTAACACGAAGTGTACGATGAGTTTTCAACGGTGCTAAATTCTCGTGGAA
The DNA here is from genome assembly GCA_900065295.1 of Paracoccus marginatus. Classification (NCBI taxonomy): domain Eukaryota; kingdom Metazoa; phylum Arthropoda; class Insecta; order Hemiptera; family Pseudococcidae; genus Paracoccus; species Paracoccus marginatus. The sequence continues at coordinate 1,836 of FIZT01024960.1, read as the reverse complement.
TTTCTCAGATTTCTGTTTCTAGCCGTTTCAACTTGAATTTTTCATGATAATTGGAGAAATTGTTGACCAACAAACTAAAATAAAAATCGAAAAATTTGCGAAAAAAATGTCGATTAATGGAATTTATTTGTGAAAAAAAAAATTGTTGATCGACAATTTCCTCAAGTTTTTGATCAACAATTTTTCAAGATGTTGTTGAATTCGGTTGATTTGTAGTTTTGCTGAATTTTATTGCACAATTATTTCTCAAAATTTTGTTGGATTTTTTCGATCGACAATTTGTGTTGACAAACAATTTTCGCAATTTTTATTGAATTCTGTTGATCAACATGTTTTGAAAATTTTATTGATCAACAATCCTGCAAAATTTTGTTGATCAATAATTTCCCTCAATTTAGTTGAATTTTGTTGATCAATTTTTCAAAACCTTGTTAAACGAAGATTTTGTTGATCAACGATTTTGCATCAATTTTTCGATCATCAATTTTTCTCAAATTTATAGGTCAACAATGTCTCCAATTTTTGAAAAATTCTGTTGATCGACAAATTTGTTGATCAATAATATCCCTCAATTTAGTTGAAGTTTGCTGATCAACATTTTTTTATGAAAATTTTATTGATCAACTTTTTTTTTGTTTTGTTGATCAATTTTTCCAAAATCTTCTTGAACAAGATTCTGTTGATCGACAATTCTGCGTACATTTTTCAATCAATCAATTTTTCTTAAATTCGTTGATCAACAATTTTCCCAATTCTTGATAAATTTTGTTGATCAACATGTTTTAAAAATTTTATTGATTAACAATGATCATCATCAATCTTTGAAAGTTTTGTTTCGGGGAAACGAACAAGATTTTATAAGTTCATCCACCCTGCGCTCGTCATTAGCTCAACCAAACAGTAGGTAGGTCATGCGAACACCCTACCCAGCGCACGTGTTTTCCCACCGTCAGCTTCGTACTCGCGCGTATTCCAGCCCAAAAAAATCTGCAGGTGACATTTGGCGTGGGCTCTTCACTCGCAAAAGGCTCCGATACTCGAAGAAATTGTGTCAACGAGATGAATACGAATTTCATCTCTTCCTCGCTGTTTTCCCTCGACCTGCAGCCTGGCCCAGGATATACCTACCGACGAAAGGAGAATGAAAAAACTCGTTCGAAAAGTTTCTCAAAAACGTCAATTCTCGCCCAGCGATGATGAGACGAGCCAAGCATTTTCATTTTCTTCTTTTACCTTGAAAATTTCGCAAATTCGAGTAGATGAAAGTTTTACTTACTCGTTCAGCGCTGAATACACGTAGGTCGACGTAGTAGCAGGGAGGAAGGTAGGTCATCTTCATTTTTCCTAACTTCCAAAGATTTATTCATTTTCGCTGTAGATAACGTTCCGGAGAATACACATTAGGGTGGTCCTTATTTATACTTGATGGAAAAAAAATTTTCGATTTTTCTTCAGGACCCCGGCCAGTTTGGTGCCACTCCATGAAAAAATGTCACAAAAAAATTTTTGGCTCGATCGATGCATATTAACCCCTTGCCATAGGCCCATTTTGAAATGGGAACGTATTAAGCGCGAGCTGCGCACTACTCCACCACGACGCGTGGCAACGAAACGTTTCTATGCCACGCGCAATCACACGTCAGTGTTTTGGGTTTGTGATCGTGTTTCCAAATTTCGAAATGTCAAAATCACAAAATAACTCATCACTGGGGCTGAGATTTATATGCATTTATATATTTTTTTGATGTGGAGTGATCGCTCCCGTTTCTCGAAAATTATCTGGTTCATGTCACCCTGAGCTCACCAACAAAATTTGAAAATGCATATTTTTGCATA
>FIZT01024952.1:0-10050 GCA_900065295.1 Paracoccus marginatus | reverse complement strand
TTTTTTCCAAGTGAAAGATGGGGGTTGGGAATTTCAAGAATTTCAGTTGGGAATTTCGAAAATTTCAGTTGGGATTTTCACTAATTCTCCTCCCCCTAGAAAATACCTTCGGTTCGTCACTGCACAGATAAGAAGCAGTTGAGAGCATTCGTAACCACAACTCGGTGCTACAGACAGATTAAAAAATGTAATGTTTAATGTTTGAAATGAAGAAAAACATAATGGCGCCAGTGATTGAAAAATAATAGCTCGGTGTACTTACTTCGTTAACTTCTTGAGCCTATGCAGCATGAAATACACAAAAGCAAAACAGGAGAAGTATGTAAAATGTTAGTCACTTCATGACACACCTTGTTAAGTAAATTAAGTTCAACCCTCAGCAATGATTAGCACAGTAGTAAAACTTATCAGAACGTGCAAATGACAACGGGAAACCATTAGTCCGACGTGTAAGGTATTGTCAACTGAGGTAATTGATGTTACTCACGTGTTGGACGTCTCTATTTTTAGCTCGAGATTTCTCCAGATTTCGATTCGCACTTTCGTAATTGGCAAGACAGCGTAATCTTCGATAGAGTAATCGTTTGGCAGCGAATGTATCGCCCATACAGTAACGCAGCGTATCTGATAATTTGAGATCTTCGTCTGATGCGAATCGACCTTCGATTTTCTGTAAAAATTGATTTCATTCTTCTTAATCCAGACGCAAACAAAGTTGAAAATGAACACATACACTTACTCTGGCTTTTTCTAGAGCTTCCGCTACTTTATTCAAAAACCTATCTAATTCTTTGTGATCTATCGTAGCCAAATGGACCAAACCACTTGAAATTTTAATATACGAATCGGCAACTTCTGCGATTGAAAAAAACGAAAAAACAATTAAAACAACGTTTCTCTAACGTACACGAGTTCGAAATTTCATACCTTTATGTTTGGAAGTCATTCTGTCTGCTTTGGTGGTAGCTTCTTTAAGATGGCCGTAGTAACTTATGAGAAAATTTTTTTGCTGTTCGAAGAAATCATTCACATCTTTCATGGTAGCCGAAAGTAAATACTCGTCGGTAGTCTTCGATAGTGACTTTACTAGGCCCTAAAAATAATACAAAACCGTAGCTAATTCTAATACAATTCTGTTTTTTTTTTTTTTTTCAGTATCATCGATGTTTACAAACCTCCAACATTTCCATTTTGTTTTTCGAACGAACCGAAAGGTCTTTCTCATATTCTAAGAAAACTTTAAAATTATGATCATTTCGGAAGACGGGGTGACGCGCCAAACGAGTAAGAAAGTTTTCATGCATGGCTACGGTTTTCTTAAAAATCGCCAAGTATTCTCTAATACGAGGAAATAAATCATAGAAATTGATGGAGTTTTAAAATATACACAGAATAAAGTTAACTTACGCCTCTAATTCTTGTTTCATTTTATTATACTCTTCCCGAGTCATGGTGCCTTCACTTTCACCTAATTTTTGTAATTTCTCACGGCTAGCGTCGAAATCTGGTTTCGGTGGAGCAGGAGGTATCTATTAATAAAATTATACATCAATGTACAGATTCTCTCGTCAAAAACCTGTGTATTAAAATATCACCTACAATATAACCGGCATATTCTTCATTCTCTTCGAATCTGTCATGCAACCAAATGAATTCTTCATGCTGTCGAACAACGGAAAACTCGGGTTTTTGAAAATCCGGTAGAGATGTCTATAATCAAAACAAGAAATGTAATTGTGCAATTGCAATGACCCCAAGTGGCAGAAAGAAAAATTAATTACTTTGGTATTGACAGTAAATTTCACGCGATCTTTTTCGCTGAGAGCATCCGATATCACAACGTTGAGAGAATTATCCGTCAAGTCGACATTTTCTGATTTTCCAGACTATAAAACAAAAAGAACGGCTCAAAATGGAATTGAAAGAATAAAATAACAATTCAGAATTACCTACCTTAGAAGTGTTTTCATCTCCGTATAAATCAATTTCAGATTCGTTATCCTGAAACCAAGTTACAAGTACTTTATTCATGATGAAAAGTATTGAAAACTATGGTTAGAATACAATATCAAATCATTTGACATATTGAGTAAAGATATAGGGCGTACGTGCTATGTACATACAAATACATATGTACATACGTACGTGGAATGTTTTACTATCACAATCGGAAATATTCTTATCGTATAAATCTGTACCTACAGTTGAATAGTTCATCATGAGTGTAATATAAATAAGTCGTTCGCAGTCGTATTGAGCTTACCATTTAATTGGGAAAATCTGTAAACACGAGATGGTGACTACTAGAAGATATTGAAAATAAAAAGAAGGATTATCTCTTCCACGGAGTGGGACGATAAAGTACGAACAACAAGTTAATAGTTATCGGCAAAATCTACGCGATACTATTCACTTTGGATTACAGCTTTCAGCATTATAATCATTTGTTCAGCAATATAAAATAAAACATTAATTATTTTATCATACTCAGAAAATTACCATGTACAACAACTATATAGCATAACAGAACTTTGACAACAAGTCAAAACTTAAACAGCCTTCGAAATATTGACAAGCTCTTATGGGACGCCTCGATCCCACCACTACGCATGCGCGCGGACTTCACCGCCGGTACCACAACACTGGTGGATAATATTACATTTATTTTTTACGGTGAGGATATTTTGAAAACGATAAGTTTAGTGAACTCCGTGCTTTCATGTACCGGGTGTCCGGTTGATTTTGGCCGTAGTCGTAATTCTTATTTTGGAAGTTTTGGATGGATATTCGAATCAAAATTTTGTCTGAATTATTCGAATTTTATTCGAATCAGGAAAATGTCGGTTATTCGTTGATCGTTGATTCAAATTTATATAGGCTGATTCGTGCCCAACCCTGATGACGTCACATAACCATAATCATGCGTGACTTGGCGTGACCTAAAAGATTAGGAAGTTGAAAGTTGGAAAAAATTGTTGAGATTAGATGATTGGGATCGAAATAAATTTTCTTGATAGTGAGTAACAAGCTACGTAAACATTTGTTATAAAATGTGAAATGCGTATTTAAATTTCACTGCTCAGTTTTTTGGTTGTTGAACTGGTGAATGAGTTAATATGTTGTTAAATCACCTAGTCGGGCGATCATTTACAATGCCTTGGTTCACCTTAAGTCTATTATATTTTATTATTGTTCCGTCTTGTCTAGCATTCTATTTACCCGGTTTAGCTCCGGTGAACTACTGCAAAAAAAGCGATGCTACTACTTCATCATCATCATGCAAGGTACACGTGAATTTGAATACTTTAAATATGAATTTAGTCATGCTACGTAGAGTGAATTTTGTATTTCATGCGACGTAATGAAAACTAATTGTTATTTTACAGTCCGATGTGCAATTGTACGTGAATAGATTGAACACTGAAGAGCTCGTCATGCCGTATGAGTATCACCAGTAAGTCATCGTTGTAGCAATCGAAGAAGCGTGCAACCACGTCATATTCAAATAAACTAATTGCTTACCTAATCACTTTTTCAGCTTTGATTTCTGTACTTCGGATGAAAGTACATCACCTGTAGAAAATCTTGGGCAAGTTCTGTTTGGCGAAAGAATTCGACCTTCTCCGTACAAGGTAAACAGAAGTTCACCCGTACTAAGAGAAACATTTATAGAATAATACTTATTAGATATATCCTTTAATGATGTTTATTCTTCAATAGATTAAGTTCCTGGAACCTAAAAAATGTGAATTATTGTGTTCGAAAACTTATAAACCAAACGATGCTGCTTCTGATTTGAAATTATTATTTTTGAAACGTGGAATGAGTTTGAACTATCAACACCATTGGATCATCGGTATGGTTTATGAGCCATTCACTTGTGTACCCTCTTCGCGAATTCATTTAAACTAATCTCAATTAATTGTAAATCACTTTCAGATAATCTGCCGGTCACGTGGTGTTTTTCGGTTGAAGATGGTGGTACATTTTGTAACACCGGATTTCCCATGGGATGTTTCATGACCGGTGTTGCTGGATTGGATGGAGCCTGTCAAGCATTAGTTGGAGTAACTAACCTCAATATTATTACCTATAACTTCGAACTGATTTGTAGTGGCATTCTTGTACCCACAGAAAGGACTATACAAAGCGGGCCAATATTATTTATTCAACCACGTCGATTTGAAAATAATATATCACAGCGGAGAAAACGAAGACTGGGGTGGTTCTTTTCAAGGAAATGGTGGCAGAATAATTGGTAAAAAAAATCATCTCACTCTTTTTCTGTTGTTCATATGCACTCATAATTTCTTAACTAATGATTACTTTCCAGCTATTAAAGTAACACCCCGTAGTATCAGGCACAAAGATCCACAGAACCTTCAGTGTGAAGACGTTTCAGAACCTATGAGTTTTGATAAAGAGAAATTGACCGAACCCGTGAATGTTTTCTACACTTACAGTGTTTCTTTTGAGGTATTTAAACTATTAGCGAATTTCATGAGTGTGTGTGTGTGTGTATTTTCATTTATTATTATTTTTTTTTTTTTTTGCAGAAAAACAACACAATTAAGTGGTCTTCGCGATGGGATTATATTTTAGAAGTTGCTCCTCAAACGAATATTCAATGGTTCAGCATTTTAAATTCATTAATGATCGTGTTCTTTTTATCCGGAATGGTCGCCATGATTATTTTACGTACATTGCATAAAGATATTGCCAGATACAACCAAGTACGTTACAGAATTCTCAAATTTTTGTGTCGTTGAATTGTCTACCAATATATGTAATATTATAGATCGATAGCGGCGAAGACGTACAAGAAGAATTTGGTTGGAAACTGGTTCACGGTGATGTGTTTAGACCGCCTCGAAAAGGAATGCTTTTATCTGTATTCCTCGGTTCTGGAGTCCAAGTTCTTTGCATGAGTGTAGTTACGCTAGGTACAGTTTTGTATTTCTATGTTGCTTTTTTGTCGCACCTATAGCTTATCGTAATACCTAGAAAATGATAAGAACGCCGCAAACCAGCTCGAGTCTTCCAATTAACCCAGTTGTAACGTTGTCACTTCCTTTCTTTTTTTCAGTTTTCGCCTGTTTTGGATTCTTATCGCCAGCCAATCGAGGATCACTGATGACGTGTGCCTTGATTTTATACGTCATTTCGGGAGCTGCTGCCGGATACGTTTCGGCCAGAATTTATAAAAGTTTCGGTGGAGAGAAGTGGAAAACTAATATTTTATTGACGGCTTCGTTATGCCCGGGGTACTACATTTTTATTTAATTTCCTAGAGTTACTTCGAAAGCGTATTTCGCTCATTTATTCGACTACATGAAGAAAAAAAAAGGAAGTTGGAATATTATCGCTCGAGACTTATCAGTTATCAACGAAGATAAAAATTAATTTTTGATGCTCTTATACCGCTCGTCGAGGAATCAAGTGTTGTATTATGATAATCTTCTGATATTGCAGAATTATATTCGCCACGTTTTTCTGTCTGAATTTACTCCTTTGGGTAGAAGAAAGCTCCGCAGCTGTTCCCTTCACGACGCTTTTGGCTTTAGTCTCATTATGGTGCTGTATATCGTTACCACTAACCTTCGTTGGTTCGGTATTTGGGTTCAGAAAAAGGGTCAGTGTCTTGAAGAAAAAAACGTTAGTATTTTAATTGAGTTTTTAACGACTCTTTTGATTTATGTAGGCAATCGAACACCCTACGAGGACGAATCAAATACCGAGACAAATCCCGGAACAGAGTTTCTATACGCAACCGATACCTGGAATTGTAATGGGTGGTATTTTACCTTTCGGGTGCATTTTCATTCAACTTTATTTCATTATAAATAGTATTTGGTAAGCATTTCACACGTCTTCCGCCTATTAATTATTAATTATCGTATAATATCGTGCGTTGACTTATTGATTCTTTTTCCCTGTTCAACAGGTCTCATCAGATTTATTATATGTTTGGATTCCTATTTTTGGTGTTTGTCATTTTAATTATTACGTGCTCTGAAACAACAGTTCTGCTGTGTTATTTCCATTTATGCGCTGAGGTAGGTCCTGCTAAAACGTTATTTAAATACGACAATTATTTGATTAAATTGTCTTGTTTTTTTGTTGCAGGACTATAACTGGTGGTGGCGAAGTTTTTTAACCAGTGGTTTCACGGCGGTGTACTTTTTAATTTATTGTATCCATTACTTTAATGCGAAAATGAATGTGAATTATGCGGCGTCTACGTTTTTATATTTTGGATACACTTTCATAATGGTTTTTCTATTTTTCCTTTTCACGGGTAAGTCATCAATAATTATAATGGAATTCATTTGTTTCAAAAATTCCACAAATCTATCGATTAATTTGTGTAAATATTTTTTAAAATGAGCATTTTTGACAAAGTTGTGTGAAGTAGATGTTAAACATTTTTTGAAAACCAATGAAAATGGTATCGAAATTTCATCTATAGTACATTGTCTACTCACACCTCTGTTGACTCAATGCTGACGAAAATGCTTGTCGTTGACGAAATCAGTATAAAATGGTATCAACTGTTATTCTGTTTACAGGATGTATGGGATTTTTCGCTTGCTTCTGGTTCATCCGAAAAATTTACAGCGTAGTGAAAGTGGATTAATCGCTAGTGATTTCACGGTACTAACTTGTTGTTTGTTTGAAAGTCTACATTACAAGATGATCGTCGCTGTTATATAGGTATTTTTTACTTGTGTGTATGTAATACGAATCTTGTTAGGTACTAAGTTTAGGTAATATTATTTTGAACAAAATGCAGAATTGGAAAAGTCGAAAGAAGGTGCAAGTACTAATCGTTACTCTATCTTACATTTACGTTAAACGAATAGTGATAGGACGCATCGCGTCGTGAGACGACGTAGGTATAACACTTACATGACTGTTATTGGAACATATTCATGTCGCAGATATGTTCACGAATGTGAAATACGAGTTTGTGATTTTATTTGATATTTCTTTAAACTGTTTATACCGCGTATATTTTAAGTTATTGCACTGATGTACATAAAAGAAAGTCACGTGTATTGTAAATAATATTATCTCATAATATTACGTGAAAAAAATCACAATTGGTAATCAATTATTATTTTTTCTTTCAATTTGTGTGAATATTTCATTGTAAGTTTGTGCTTGAATATACGTTTAATCGGTAGGTTAATATGTATTACTAGTCAACTTTGTTCAACATAGAATCCCCGTTAAGGGTACGTTTTTGTCTACGATTTCTTGAGATTTTTTTATATCAGTGTTTTAGACCAAAGATACTTCTTTTAAAAGTTGCAACTTTATTCGCCGTATATCTGTTGAATGTAGATGAATATTAAAGCACAACATGTTACCTAGAACTTTTGTTTTTTTTTGATTGTAATAGAACTATAAATTGTAAATTAATAGGTAGGTACCGTAGTTAATTATTTCGCATGTGTATTTGTAACAAATAGCAATAGCGTAAGTACACATTTACGTATTATAGATATGTATTTTAAACTTTAATTTTTCATTATAAATAGAAAAATTCGTTAAAATTTTCATTATTCAGTGCTTATAACTGTTTGCAGATTTACTCGTGGTATTTTATTGACCACCTTTCGTGAAGTTTCGACGATTTTTTGGTAAAATGTTCATAAAAATAAACTGATCGTTTTGATACGTGTCAAATTGATCATTATTCGAATATTGAACAAGAGGACAAGCAAGTCGCGACAAGTGGATACTCGCGCATAATATTAATAAAGGCTTACTACCTACACTCTTTGACTAAAGTTTCCAATACGTACGTGTACTACGTAGGTACTGTACTTGAACGAAAATTTTACGCTGGAGAATCCACGCTTAGTTTTTAATTTCATCTATCAAATTGCAAAGCTGACCTTATTATATGTAAAGTGAAAAATAGAAAATTTTAGTTGACACTGCGAGAGACAAGTTATAAAAATACGTGTACAGTGTTTATCGGTTATAATGACCTGGACGGGACCTCAGAATTCGGTCACTATAATCGAACATTGTTGGTTTCAAATGTGCATATTACTGGGACTTTTGAAATTGGTCACTGTAAGCGGTATGTCACTACAATCGATGTTTTTATAACCGATCCTAAACCGTAAACCCGAACCTAGTGAGCTACTAGCTCAGAGAGATGACTACGCACGATATTGTTTCCTGATTTTGGAAAGTTTATTGGCTCTGTGTTCGATGTCGAAAAGCGTTGTAAGTAGGCATTAAAACATGCAAACTTTTTCAAATCTAATTAAAACTTTCACCAAATGAAATGCTTGAAGTGGTTCCGAAATGATAAATTAGGTAATTGATTATAACGTATACCCACTGTATGTTGATTGGGTTGCGTGCATTCTTCTTATAAAAAATTCATTTTCTTTTCATAATTACGCTGACGAAACGAGCGCGTGTAAACGTAAAAATTTAGCTCGACCACAATTTGAATTAATAATTTTTTATGACGTTTGTATAGCTTACCTACTTGTAGGATAAAGAACCATACTGATGTGTGGTACCATCATTTATTAGTAACGTGCCTAGAATCGAAATTCGAAGGTCTTCCCTGGTAAGTAGGTAAGTAAGTACAATGTACATATACTGACAAAAATCAACACAGTAGATAGGTACCACAGCAGCTACGAAAGGGTATACCTAACAAACCTGATATGTAAATAATAATATATTCATAATTAAACATAGGTAGGTACACCATCAAGACTGACTGAGACTTGACCTAGTTCGAATTGTGGGTAGGCTTTTTTTTCATAAAAACTGAAATGAAATTTATAAATTCAAGTCGATACTCGAGATTCCCGCTGAGACACGTGTAAGTATACATATCTACATACATAATTATATTTCAGACAAAAAGATTCACATCTGTGTAGGCATTTCATTCGCGTTCGAAGGTAACCCCTGACTGCTACACTCGTAAACGTGGATATATTTTCTACTTACGTTCAGTTCAAGGCTTACGCAATCGTTTTGGATGTAGGTGAGTCTTCTGTTGTAATTTAGCGGAAACATGGGGCGTTTGTCTGCGTAAAATGCGACGATGACGATAGAGACAGTTCCCCGTTCGTCCCCATTTAGTAGAATATTGCGTATTTCATTTTCAAATTTCAGAAATCGCGGTCCATAAGTCTTTACGAAACAACCATTTGACTGACAGCTGTCTACGAGAACATTTTACGCGAGAAGAAACGAAGTTTTCCCAGAAAAACAATAGTAATCGGTATCTACCTATGTACAGACTTCCGTAAACTAAACGTAGGTAGGTAGGTACCTCCTATAAGGAACCCTCAAAACAACGTATTTCCCCAAACGAGAACGAGACGACCAAATGAACGAAATGCCAATATTTATGAAACGTTTGTTCAAATAAAAGATGAACGACCTCGTAATCTTCGATTGGGTAAGTGACGCTTTCGAACAGTTCGAATGGACACATGCTAGACGGGTTGCAGATCGATTTCGGAATTGCCGTTTTCCCGAGTGCCATAGATAGCCATAGCCCCGAAAAAATTAATCTCGAATTCATTCGCCCGAATTTTAAAATCCCAAGCGCCATTTTCCTGAAAAGTGATATCCCGAATGTAGGTATGTAGTAACCCGAATGCTGGTAGGTACTCCAAATCTCAAAATCTCGAATTTTGTTTCTGGAATGGTAGAAAAATTTCTGATTAGAAACTGGCGTTTCACTTCAGTAGGGCGAAAGTGGTCATGTTCTTTTGTTTTTTTTGACAACGTAGCACCTTCTAAACACACGAAATTGTCTTTCATTTAAATTCAACTACTATCTTCAAATAAAAATTTATATTATTTCAACTTTTTTTCAGTTACCAAAGGGTATAAGCCCATTAAGTATGGTGAATCGGTCCTGAGAACGGATTTCGAAATTTTCTGGTAGAAATTGGTCCTTACGGTCTAAAAACCCCGTGACAAAATTTTTAGCTCCCCACTAGAGTGGTCCTCATTTATACTTGGTGAAAAAAAAAATTCGAAATTTTTATGGGA
>FIZT01024924.1:0-10247 GCA_900065295.1 Paracoccus marginatus | reverse complement strand
AAAAAAAAAATCAATTTTTTTTTTTACAATTTTTTTGAAAATTTGGAGCTTTGATATAAAATGGGGGGGTTTTAGAATTTAGTCAGGGGCCTGAAATTTTTACCACGTTATTTTGACGCCATTTGGCAACTTTTTTCACTCCCCCTCCCCAACTTTCCAAAAAAAGTCAAAATCAGGGCACCCTAAGGACCACCCTACTCTACCTACATGCATCGAAATTCAAATTGGAGCTTTACAGGTTCAAAGTTCATCTCAGTTCTTCGAAAATATCTCGTGAACGGTGCATCGTAGAGGAAAATGAAGGCCAAAAAGATCCCTAACAACAATTTTCAAACCAGGCAGAAAAACAGTGAACAAAATGAAATCAGGTAGAGGTGGAGGAGGGATCCTAACCCCACGTATGAATACCTTAACGTTCGCTCGTATTTTTAAACACTATAAATCTTCGAGAAAAACGACGCGACGCATCTAACGATACACGCACCCATATTTTAGCTCTCCCCACGCACCTGTGTACCCTCCTGAATTCGAATAATTAGCCTCCAAATGCGCGCATTATCGGCGATAAAATTCGTTCGCCTTTTATAGTTATCGTACCATCGAAACGAAACCCCATCAAATTACCGATCGGATCGACTTCTAAATTGGCAATTTGTAAAATTCAATTCGCTTTATTTTTTCCTCCATTGGCCCAATTTCGCCATCGTAACGCGCTTTCGCGTTTTTGCTTTTCAAATGTCGGACCACACTGCCATGGTATGCCGTCCCAAAAAAAAGTTAATTTATTTTTAATACTCGTATATGTAAACGACCATCTGCCCAAAAAAAGGTCTCTCTCGCCGAGAAGCGAATTAAAATCGTAATATGTCGCGTATTTGGCATAATCTTTAATCGATTTCCAATCAGGTGCATACCAATAAGTACGACCAACATAGGCAGCAAGTTTACTATTCGATGATGATGGGAGGAGGGGGAAGGGACTGAAAAATCCACCTCGCGATTGCAATTTATGTATCCGAATTAATTTAAGAGATTCGCGAACAACCAATACGGGGAAACAACGACGATTGGATTAACGAGTTCTGATAAATAAACGAAGATTGGTCGGGCAAAAAATATAAAAAGGTCAGCAAAAAGGGATTGAAATAAACGCACGTGTACGTATAGCTCAGCGGTTCATAAAAGAATGGAAACTTTTTTTCTACAAATCTCACCCTACCAATATTAACATTTCTTGGTGGAACGTCTGCCTTCGCCATACCAAACATAAATCAAAGTTAAATTTTCAATAATTTCCACCAAAAAAAAGTTATTATAACGTGGAATTTTTCCAAACGTAAGATGAGAATTCTTCGTGATCTCTTGATGGCCATCTTACCACCCCCTGAATGATTTTTACTTTTCATTCGACTAAAAATAATTAGCTCTGCAGATACTCGAACGTTGCTCAACCCTTTCAGCTCGATAAATTTAACCAAACCTCGAACGTGGCAACGGTGGCAGAAAGCCCATTCGGGAAAAAAAATTTTCGCCACTTGAAAAATGCTTGAAAAATAAATTTTTTCTATCCTCATCGTCGCGGAGATCCAACACCGCAGCTCGTTTCAATAAGCGAACAAAGAAAACACAATTTCATTTTGCAGCATCGTCGATGCTGGTAGCTTCTTCTGTTCTGGATGCTTGAATTATCAAATTAATAAACGTATTCGAAGAAGCCCTCTCTCCCCATGCTTCCCCACTCTTCGAAAACGTTCCTGTATGACGGCTCGTACACTTCGAAAAACCGAGCAACATTTTTCTTTCACTCGTTTCCCTCGTAGGCCGAAAATGTAATTAGAAAAGTTTTTTCACTCGCGTGCCATTTTGGTGGCACGTCGCGTCGCTCGCGTCATCTCGTACAGCGAGTAAGTAATTTCCTCGAGCAAAGCGCCAATAAGGTTGCTTCGATAGACGAGTTTTTTCCTCGTTTTATTCGAGTAGAAAAGAAACAGAGGTTAGCCGCGAACGAACGTACATTACACAACAAGTATATCCTTTTAGCAATCGTAAATTAAAATCGTTGTTTAGTTTGAGCCACTTTTACGTCCCATCTGTTCGCCAGAGAAACGCAGGGAAAGGGTACGAAAGACGATACTTCAACGGCCTTCAACTTTCGTTCGTCTGCGAAATATTTCGCTTCGGGCTCGATCAAAAGGAAAAGCGAAAGAGGAAAAAACGAGTTACAAATACAGCAGCAGTAGCAGCAACGGCGATGCCGACGTATGGCGCGAAATACTTGTACATATATTTTTATTTAAAAAATAAAAAAAAAACGACATCGAACGGCTCGACTCGTCGCTGAATTATATAGTTTCGTATTTTTTGTCGTATTTTTCAATAAATCTCGACACAAGAGCGCAGCAGCAATGCAGCATGGCACCAGCCACCCTATCGGAAAATTCTTCAGTATTTGTGTATCGAGGAAAAAAGAAGAGAATAAAGGAAAAGGTGACATAGACGGTCGCGTAGGTTCAAAAGATATAGGTGCCCGCCCTTTCGTGTTTCTTCCGAGCATTTCCAAATGTCACTTTCGCTAACGAAATTATTCAGCTGACAGATCGAGTATACCGCATTCGCTTCCAAGGCAGGTACTAGACGGTCGAACGACAACAATTCCGAGGACTTTTTTTCATCACGTTCGATCGAATTACTAGACGAATACCAGACGAGACGAATTTTTCGTGGTTTTAAGTTCGAGTTAAGCATCGAACCGACCAATCCGAGATGCTGATAAGCCTGAAATGGAAAAATAACGTCTGCATTCGATTCTACGCCCTCGAGTATGTAGAAAAGCATACCACACATGATAGGGTTTCTATGAGCTCTGCGGTGAGTGAGATTCCTCAAGGAATGCTCAATTTGAGGTTCACCCCAAAAAATAGTCGAGTGACGTATCAAAATAGATTAAAATTTCGTCGCAAGCTCAAAAGTCATGGTAAAAAAGTGCTGAGAAAAATTGTGCTAAAACTATACGAAAAATTCGCAAACAGGAATGTCGAATCGTAGCTTCGAAATATCAAAAAATGACGTTCGACGATTTGGTTCATTTTGTCAGGTAATTTTTCTTCATTCTGTTTCGACTGAGCTGCTCTCAGATCGGAGTACTTTTTAAATTCGGACGATTGCTCTTCAAACAACGATCTTCATCAAAGTTGAAAAATATACCTAAGTTTGAAAATTCGGTACTCGGGAGGCATTTCTATACCTGTAGGTACGGAACAAAGAGAAATCTCAACTTCTTCCCTCGCCCAAAGGGAAACAAATGATACTTCTGCCACGTTAATCTTATTTTCTGTATTTCGTCGCAATCTACGTACCTATAGAATAATTTTAAAAACACACGCACGTATATACAAAACCTCCCATAATCTCAGTTTTGCATCATTCGACGATTTATACCGTTCATTTTATTTCATTTTTTTTCCTCTCGCCGCAGAGCCATCCAGAGAGATACACTCAATTTGAATCATCTCAGAAGCCATATGTGAGCCATACCGCGATACACTATTGAATTACCTTGATACGAATACGAAGCGCGATGTCAATTCGCGAACCTAATAAATAACCGTCTCCCTCACACCCCGCATGACTGATTCACTCCGTTATATTATTTAATTATGACCGCCGTGCTGGGCAATTATTCACGTATGGAAATCGTTACCGGTGAAAATAATCAGCTTCTATCGGATGACAAATGCTGTCGTTACCGCTCGAGGGTAAAATTATCTCGTAATTATCTGTTCGCTAACATCCCCTTCCTCGTCATTCGAGCACCGAGGAAAATTGTTGGGGTGTTTCATTCAAACGCGTACAGGTATACCTATACCTATACTGACGGCATGGCGCAGCGTACAGATGGTGAGAGAGAGATACTGTTCTGATTAAAGCGATAAATTAAACTTGACGTAAATCCAATTAAATAATTGCCTCTGTTTGAATAAACGGAACGGAGAAAAAAAAATGCGAAACAAAAACAAGTGTAGAAAAAAAAGCACGCGACGAACGAGTTAATTTACATTTGTTCGAGTAGCCGAAACACCACCTGCGGTTCTTCATCGTAAAATAACGATTGCGAGAATATGACAACTTCTGTGATAAACTCGTTTTGCTCCATTTTGTTCAACTGTTGTGCGCAACTTATTTTACTCAATTCCTATGCACAATATTGGTTTTGTTCAATTTTTTGCCCAACTTGGTATCTTGCTCAGGTGCTGGGGTCATCTTTTCATACGCTCCACTTTCTCAACTTTTGTGCTTAGCTTATCGTGCTCGACTTGTTTTGATCAACAATTTGTGCTCTAGTTATTTTGCTCAACTTTTGTAACAATCTTTCTATGATCCATGTGACCAACTGCCCAACCCTACTTTTTTGGCTCGACCTTACTTTTGTTCAATTTTTTTGTTCGACCTTTATTGGCTCAACTTTTTTTGTCACTCGACCTTTTTCTGCTGGACTTTTTTTGTTCGACCTTTCTTTTGCTCAACATTTTTTGGCTCAACTTTTTTGGTCACTAAACTTTTTTTGCTCCACTTTTTTTGATTAATTTTTTTGGCTTGACGTTTTTGCTCGACATCTTTTGCTCGACCTTTTTTTGCTCAACATTTTTGGCTCAACTTTTTTGCCGCACCTTTTTTGCTCGACTTTTTTTGCTCCACCTTTTTCGGTTCAATTTATTTGTCGTCCGATCTTTCTGCTCGCATTTTTTCGCCTGACTTTTTTTTGCTCGACTTTTTTTGTCACTCGACCTTTTTCCGCTAGACTTTTTTCGCTCGACCTTTCTTTTGCTCTTGCATTTTTTGGCCCCACTTTTTTGGTCAGTCAACTTTTTTTGGCCCACTTTTTTGGCTCATTTATTGGCTTGACTTTTTGCTCGACTTCTTTTGCTCGACTTTTCTTTTGCTCAACATTTTTTGGCCCAACTTTTTTGGCCAGTCAACTTTTTTTGCTCCACCTTTTTTGGCTCAATTTTTTGCCACACGACCTTTTTTGCTTGACTTTTTTTGCTTGACCTTTTTTGGCTCAAATTTTTTGTCACTCACCTTTTTTGGATCAACTTTTTTTGTCACTCGACCTTTTTCTGCTAGACTTTTTTTTGCTCGACCTTTTTTTGCTCAACATTTTTTGGCTCAACTTTTTTGCCGCACCTTTTTTGCTCGACTTTTTTTGTTCCACCTTTTTCGGTTCAATTTATTTGTTGCACGATCTTTCTGCTCGCATTTTTTCGCCTGACTTTTTTTTGCTCGACCTTTATTGGCTCAACTTTTTTTGTCACTCGACCTTTTTCTGCTAGACTTTTTTTGCTCGACCTTTCTTTTGCTCAACTTTTTTTGGCTCAACTTTTTTGGTCAGTCAACTTTTTGTGTCCCACTTTTTTGGCTCATCCTCTTGTTCAACTTCTTTTGCTCGACCTTTCTTTTGCTCCACCTTTTTTGGCTCAATTTTTTGCCACACGACCTTTTTTGCTTGACCTTTTTTGGCTCAAATTTTTTGTCACTCACCTTTTTTTGGCTCAACTTTTTTGCCATTTGACTTTTTTTGTCAGCCGACTTTTTTCAGCTCAACATTTTTGACCCAATTTTTTCAGTCACTCGACCTTTTTTGCCCTCTTTTTTTGTCTCGACTTTTTTGCTTGACCTTTTTTGGCTTAATTTTTTTGTCACGTGACTTTTTTTGCTCGACTTTTTTTGCTTGACCTTTCTTTCTCTTCAAATTTCGTTTGCTTGATTTTTTCGGCTTAAATTTTTTTCTCGACTTTTTGTGCTCGACTTGTTGCTCAACACAACAACCTTTTCTTACTCGAATGCTGTTCTCCACTCATCTGGCACAAGGTTTTCCATGCGAATTCTTCAAAATTCAACTAGGCATATATTTTTGCCAATTCAGTTTTTTTTCTAGTTTCACTAACGAAATTTTCGGATTTAATTTCATTTTTTTTTTTTTTTTTTTACAATGTTTCTGCGACGTATCTAATTGAAATCAAAATTTTAGGAATTTTCAATTTTTTCATAATCAAGGTTAGTATGTAGGCAGAATTTTCGATTCATCGATAAGGCTCGCAATATAATTTAAAAATGAGTTTCGACAGTAAAAAATTCGGGGTGGTGATGATTTCGTTACACTTTTTTAACCTACATCGATCTCAACGCCGATTTTCTCATCTTACAAGTCTAAAATTTTCTTTGAATTTGATCGTGACTGAGAGAAAAAGAATTTTTTTTAATAGACTTTCCGGCAAAAAAAAAAAAATGAAAGCGCCTTCGTTTGCATACAGAAACACGACAAACAAAACGCATAGATACCTGTTTGTAGGATACAATTTAGCAACGCAAGTAGCATTATTAGCATAGAAATGAAACGGCAGAGAAAATCAACCCGCATTCGTCGAGTCTGCTAAATGTTTGTTTACCTTAACTAACGCACCTATACACCTACACTCGATAATAACACCCTAGTACGTTAAAACAAACACAATATCGTCTTCGAAAGTGGTACAATAAAGGAAGAGCGCGGAGTCGTTTTCGAATTTCAATACACACTTAGATACATCGATATAGAGAACTCTTTCTACCCGCTCCGACGGGCATAGATGAAGTTGGCCATATCGGATGACTAAAAGTAACAGTTTTAGTACAACGATGGCACGGCACATGGCACCGTTCGAGCGATTATACATTCAAACGACGCCTTATACCATTAATATTCCGTAAGTATAGTTAGCCGAGACGCGACGCGAGACGTGCTAATTGAAAAAACAATTTTTTAAATAGCTTTTTAAGCGAGGTTAATATCATTTTAGGTGTGAACGTTTCCCAGCGGTGGTAGCGACAGCGAGCACGTCTCCGGAGCGTTTATCGTCGCGCAAAAATTAAGCGAAAAATAAGCTGATCTTCGGTACGATGAACCCGATCGCTTCGTAAGTTTAATTTCGAGCTTTTACTATCCAAAAGAAATCGCATCCTGAAAACGGTACCAGACCTATCAGGCAAGCAAGCAAGCGTACTCTGTTTTATCCCATTTTTGTACAATTTCTTCACAGACACAGCTATACTTCGTTCGTTCTAGAAATAATTATTAATCCGCGGTCCGGCGCTCAGACAACCCGAGCGAAAATTTAAAAATGACCCGACCGATGAAAACCGCTCGCTTCGTTATAATAATTTCATATCGTCGTCCCGCAGCTCCACCCTCGCCGCTACCGCGACGTCAAGTTCGCTACACTTCGAGCATCTATTAGTTTTGTTTGAAAGACGTTTGCGAACGGTGACAAGTTCGCAAATTGTTGAATTATAAAACACTCGTATTTTCGGAAATAATAAAACCAGCCGCCAAGCTATACCCTTTTTGACGAGCGAGCTTGAGCGATGTTTAAGTGCCTGAAACAGGCTAATGCCAGCCGTACCATTCGCCCGGCCCGGCCTAAATAAATTACGCCGGCGAAAAAAGCGCGTCTCATTTATTATGAATTTTTTTCTTTTTCAGCTTTCTGTACCATTTTTTAAAGTGTTCCTGTGGTGATGAACTGGTATACCTACCTATGTACGTAGTACGTGTACGTACCTACATGTCTTGTTGAAAAAGAGATGGGATAAGTACAAAGATGGATTTTTGAAGCAAACGAATTTTTGAAAATTTATGAATATTTTCTCACCCTCACCCCCTCTCTTGCAAGCCTCCAAAATGCTATCAAAATTTTAAAAGAAAACATGTGCGGTTCATCCATGATGAATGATCAGGTTATTGAGGGAGCTAAGTTCGAATATTTGCTCATTTATTGAATTCAACCCTTCACTGCCCCAATGAGCCCTTGAAATTTTCAACAAAAAAAATTTTAAATGAAGAAATTGGCGTCAAACTTTCGGTAGAAGGAGAAAAATGGATATTCGTGATATATCCTGCAAGGAAAAAAATTTTATCCAAAATTAGGCTCTGCATACCTAGATGGTGGGCAATCGATTTTTCGAAGATCTGGTTATCACCCTCCCCAATTTTTTTAATTTTTAAAATTCTATCCTTTAGGCCCCTTTACGGGCCCTCAAAACCCCACGGGCCCGAGAGGAAACCCCTTTACCCCTTCAGCCCAGGCCTGATGGTGTGGTAAAAAAAAAAACGGGTCATATACTCTGAAATCATCTTTCACCAAGGTGAATCGAATGACGTGAAAATTTTGGTAAAATTTTCAATTTTTCACGCGTCCTCAAATTTTCAAAAATTAACCAAAAATTTGAAAAATCAACTTCGGTACCTAAAATCGGAGATAGTTCGTTATCTTCATTTAAATTTTTTTTTATAACTTCTCTTGAAAAAAATTCTACTCTTGTTCTTGAGAAATATCATCACAATCGTTAAAAATCTCATTTTCACTTCCCACACTTACACAATTTCGGTTAATTTCCCCAAACTGTTCAGATTCGCGTTGGTAATTTCATTTTTGACAAATAGATGTGGCATCGTGCATCGTTCACATTTGCTTCGGTTTTTTTTTCGCATCAAGCCAAGGTACATATAATAACACGACAACGACTCAATTTACTAAAAACCTCACATAGAGTCAGAGCGAAAGAAAGAAGTGTTAAATTACCAACCCTGGTCCCAGTGGGGCCTCGAAGTCGTGTTTTTCCTCGCAACTCACTTCCACGTCGACTACCATTGGAAAAAGAAAAAAGAAAAAAAAGACGTACACGTTCGAGTAAATCATAATTAGAGCTGAAATGGTGTTGTATGTACGAGTAGAGTAACGACGTCAGCGTTGTCGCGTCGCGTCGTACCAAAGTACGTAATATAACATCGAGAGCCGTAGTCGCCCGAATGAGGCGGAAGTGGCACGTTAAACTTCCCCGCGAGGACATAAAATACCGTCATCGTACACTTATGCAGCGTTGAAAAACACTATACCCGTACATAAACTCTTTAAAAGAAACTAGGTAAATAGGTAGGTTAGGTACTCACTTGATAGCGCTATATCTCCAGAAAGCCAACGCCAACGTCATGAATATCGAAATGGTGTGCATGATTTGAGTAAAGTTGACGTGCAGCAACGCGTACACCGTACCGTAATACGAATGCACCCAGGCGGGCGATACGCGAAAATAATAAAAAAATATAAACGGAATGTACTCGACCATTAGCACGATATCGGTGACGGCCAACCCGCGCAGGATACGATTTATAGGTAACACAGACATTTCGCGTCTACTCAGCACGATAATATTCAGAACGTTCGACACGATGCCGAAGACGCATACGAAAAAGCTCAAATAGCCGTGAATGACGCGATACCATCGCGAGAACCGTTTCAGCTGTTCGCAGTAGCAGTCGATCGTTTCGAACTTGTGCAGCAGCTTGGACGCTTCTTTGCCGGTCAGGTTTTGTATCAGCTCGTAGTCGGACTCGGTGATGTTGTGGTGGCGGTAAATGGCCGACAGCAGATTGCCGATGCATTGCTGTTTCAGCTCGAGCAGACGATTGATGTCGACGTCGCTGACGTTGGAGACGACGGACGCGGCCGCTGTCGCCGCCGTCGTAGTCACCGTCGAGCCCATTTTCATGATATCGGCGCACAACACGTTCAGTACGTCGATTTCATTGGTCGCGTTCGTCATTTGAATCGGTAGCATGCGGCCGGCGCGATCCGACTGATGAGATAAGCGCAAGGTGAATGTGGACGGCGAAAGGTCGTCGCGACCTGTCTCTGAATGGCACGAATACGATCGAGCTGGACGACGACGGCGATGGTGGTGGTGGTGGTGTACCAGACAGTCTTGGGTCGTGCGGCCGGTGCGATAGCATTACGCGCAGCTATCGTCGGAGTGTTCCCTCGAGAAGCGGCGAATGCGGACGATACTCGCAGATGGTGGCTGAACGTCGGCTGGAGATCCTTGTGGAAAACGATCTGTAAAGCAGAAATCGAAACTGAAAGATTAATTATGTGTCGTTTCACTCGACTAAGATGCTACTTCGTTTGCGAACGATTCGCTCGATCCCTTGCAGAAAAATACTGTCAGTTATTGATAGTAAACTGACAATTACTTATAGTTAATCAACTATCAGTATAATTAATAATAGTTAACTGATAATTACTGATAGTTACTGGCAATTAGGGGAAATGCGCTTAAGATGACACACTGCGCAAGATGACATACCACTTGTTTCTCGGAAAGTAAACACTGTAGACGAATTTAGCTATTAGTGTGTGAAAGACTGCTACTTA
>FIZT01024918.1:0-11611 GCA_900065295.1 Paracoccus marginatus | reverse complement strand
ATTCGGATACACTTTTTACCACATGTGGTTCTATTGTTATGTACTAATTGGTACGTTGGTGTCGGTTTTCAAATTGGAAGAGTTGTTCAAAATTTTGATTTTTTGCTTTTCAACCTTCGAATGGGAATTTCGGGAAACCCGCCCCCTGGGCGATTATGATCCATCCAAAATGATTTTTCGTCTAATTCGACATTGCAGAACACGAATATAGTGTTGGTTTTCAAATTGGAAGTGTTTTTCGAAATTTCAATTTTTTTTTTTACAAAATGCCTGTGAACGAGTATCTAACCCTACTCCTGAGAAATTTTTGAAAACTCGCCCCTGACCAGGTACAAAATTTATAAAACGATTTTTGGACTAATTCGAGTTCGCTGAACTCGAATCTAGTGTCGGTTTTCCAATTGGAAGCGTTTTTCAAAATTTTGACAAATTCACCATATTGTAAAAAAAAAAAAAAAAATTGAAAAAATATCGACAAAGCTTAATTTCAGTACCAAATTCAAATTCTACGACCCAAAATTAGTCAGGAAAAGGTGTTGTTTTTTTTTATGAAAGGAATCCGAAAATTAATTTTTTTGAAAAATGTATGCGAATAACACCATCAAGGAAATTTTCGAAAACTCGCTCCTGACCAGTTACGAAATTTATAAAATATTTTTTTGACTAATTCGGGTTCGCTGAACACAAATCTGGTGTCGATTTTTCTATTGGAAGCGTTTTTTGAAATTTTGATAAATTCGCCAGATTGTGAAAAAAGCAAAATTGAAAAAACATCGAGCAAGCCTAATTGAATTTTGGAATAATTTTTAACCATCAATTTTTAATCTTCTCTTGTCCAAATCTCATTCTTATTTTTTTGCCCCCGAAAAATCCATTTTTTTAAAATGAAATTTTGAAAACCTGCGTCTTCAAAAACAAGTACCTATCACTCCAATATGCAACGTTAGTGAGCCTATTTTCAACCATAACTTCT
The DNA here is from genome assembly GCA_900065295.1 of Paracoccus marginatus. Classification (NCBI taxonomy): domain Eukaryota; kingdom Metazoa; phylum Arthropoda; class Insecta; order Hemiptera; family Pseudococcidae; genus Paracoccus; species Paracoccus marginatus. Next base: position 10,638 of record FIZT01024918.1, on the reverse strand, counting down.
ACAAACATACGTATACATGTATAGTCATCTTTCCTCTAAAATTCGACGCTAAATAATATGAAAATAATCACGACACCCGTGCACATTTGTTTGTGCGCACATTTGGCAATTCATTAACCTCAAAAATTCGATAACGATGGTAAAATTATTGCGCGGTCGAATCGGAACGAAAAAATTCTTCGATTCGCGTCAAAGATACACGCTTCATTGACCACGATAACAAGGCAGCACAGCCCAGTGCAGCGTGGTGAAAATGCACTATGCACGTATTTCCGCGTATAAAAGGGCACGACCACAAAACACGACTGAATGGAAATTAATGCATAGTCGATTATATTGCATTATGCATAAGCGTTATATTCATAAAGAAATGAAAACACACAGGATTACAATTTGATTGGATGCGAAACGCGGCCATAGAGTCGCGCAAAGAGACTTTTCCTTACATAATGGCATAGAAGTTATGCATTATTCTGATATTATTTCGCGCCGTAATCATCGAGCTATACGTACATATTTATTTTCAACTCGAATGTCGACGTATTTGTTTTCGGTATGATTCGGTCGGACGCGGACGCAGCCGCAGCCACCGTCAAGTCGACTCGTTCTCGTTCGCTTTGTGTTTCGATGGCAAAATAAACACCCCTGTTGGCGTGCTTCGTATAAATAAAGGTGAAAAACTCGAGAATCACTTTCCATTTGAAAATTTGCAATTGAAACGCGGGAAAGGCGTAGCGAAGCCAAAGCGCAATTAAAGTGTGAGAATTTACTTTGCCAGATGTAAAAAAGAACACGTAAAGAGGATGATGAAATCTTGAAATAAAGCAAAGAGGGTGAAATATTACTGGGGTAGATTGCTTTGAAGTTTCAAGTTGTTTTTTTTTTAAATGTATTTTACGACTTGTGATATAATTTTTAGCAATATTTGTACCTACCGCGAGTAGTTTTCTAATTTGATGAAGATTTGAAAATTTTAAATAGACGTTCGTTTGCGATATTGTCGATGCTCAAAAAGCAATTGAAAAATCGCAGCCACAACATTTGGATACATTTGATTCTGAAAACATTTCTAATTTCGTAACGACTTTTAGCTTTCAGCCAGCGGATATAGATTTTTATCCTTTAATCGTATTAGAGAGGTATTCGAGCCGCACACATATCGGTAATTTTCTCAGTACACACAGGTAATACAATTAATGAATCGCAATGACAGCTTAGCCAGGTTTGTAATTATAATCCTGCGAGGCGAAAATTAATTCCAGCGATCATAACTAATTTAATTTTCGCCTACACGTACCACACGCGCCGCGCTCCTGTGCTGTGTGTAATCAAGGCGAACCTACGAAATTACTTAGATCGTTTTACATTGGTACCTACCTCTCTACCTACTGCGGTGGCGACAAAAAATACGTAATCAAAAATGAACGCACCGCGGAGCGTGTTTAACAAACCGAATATTGCACGATAATGAAATTAGGTACAGCGAAACTTTTACCATACCCGAATACCAAAAACGATCGCTATGCCTTGCGAAGTGGAAATTTAAGCCAAGATATAAATGAAATCGCCATATAAATAATACTAGACGCTTTCAATTCGGTAACTCTTATCGCGACGCGCCGCCGCCGCCGGCGACGTGCGAAATCTAATGAATTACAAGGGCTACCATTCGGACGCGTTACGTACGTCAAAAAATTAATTTAGGACCTCTTCGACGCGTCCCAGTATACGTTGAAACTTACCTGACATTATACGCAACACCTAAATGTGCGATTCGATGCGGCTACTACCTTTGATGGATTGTCATTCTTATGCATTATGGACAAAGTTCGTACCGAAACTCGCATTAGTTTGGTAACGAAAGCTGTGCGTAAGGCTGGTTACGCTGTAACGTGGTTAATAGCTGACAACAACTGTCAGACTTTGATTAAATACAGAAATTAGTTCGATATTTTCCACCCACTTTTGGATATTTCTATACCTACAAATATTCCAGCAGAAATGGAAAGCGATGTTCGTGCATCGGTGAGGTTCGAATTCAATGTGGATTGAGAGAGAAATTTTATAGGTCTATCTGCGTATTTTTTGTTCATTGAGAAGTGAACTAAAATCGACTCTAGAATGTCGATCTACGTGGCAAAAATTGTTCCGAAGCATGAATTTAAGATGATTCAGACGGTCAATTTTAAATTTTAGATTTTTTTGTTTGTTGCAGGTGAGTACCATTTTGTTATCCGATCATTGTTCGGCGTTTTTACCGATTTAAACCTCCACTCTACACACGTTCATTTCTAGTATCAAGTAAGTGTATGTAGAAGTAGATTAAACGCCTGAAAGGTATCAAATTAGTGTAATTACCGAACATTTACTTAGAATTACGGTTCATTACCAGTAAATTATTACAAATTACCGACTCATTACCCGAAATTACGTATTTTTTTTGTATATTGAATTATTTTTTGATTTTTTTAAATCGATTAATTCATCACTTTTTCGCAAATCGACGAAATCGTCATTTTTTTCAAATCGATTAATTCATTAATTTTTCGATAGTCGATTGAAGTATCGATTTCTTGTAAATCGAATCATTTTTTAATTTAAATCAATTAATTCATCACTTTTTGGAAAGTAAATGGAATCATCATTTTTTTCAAATCGATTAATTTATCAATTTTTCGATAATCGATTGAAGTATCGATTTTTTGAAACTTTTGCTCTTGTCTGAATCAATTAATTTATTTTTTCGATAATCGATTAAAGTGTCGATTTTTTGTAAATCAAATTATTTTTGATTTCGTCTGAATCGATTAATTCACCAAATCGATGAAATCATCATTTTTTTCAAATCGATTATTTATCAATTTTTCGATAATCGACTGAAGTATCGATTTTTTGTAAATCGAATCATTTTTTGATTTTATTTAAATCGATTAATTTATCGAGTTTTTGCAAATCGATAAAATCATAAATTTTTGCAAATCGATTAATTTATCAATTTTTCGATAATCGGTTGAAGTATCGATTTTTTGTGAATCGAATAATTTTTTGACTTTTCGCAAATCGATCAATTTGTTAATCTTTATGATGATATTTCCTCCATTTTGATCATTGAATTCGTTTCCTTTTACGAGATTTTTCTTCCGTACTCAATTCATTTACATCAAATTATCGTCATTCAAACTTCTCCATACTTCGGTGATCTACTTCTTTATAAATCACTTACCCCCCCTCCCATCCTCCAAAACACATCCAGAACGTCTCAAACTGATTATTATGGATAATTAAGCATCAAACGGGCAATAAAACTAATTCTCCGAACATTTCCATTCGGCGCGGCGCAGCGAAGCGTTCAGCAAAAAAGAGCCGACGCAGGACGCAGCAGACGAAAAAATTATGAGCTCGAGAACGTATCGTTACTGGCCATAATTTCGGTTGTTTGGTAGCGAATTTAGGCCGCTTTTAAAGTGAAATAGACAGGCAATTTGAAAGAAAATAAGTATTCGGCCCAGAGAGAAGAGGCCGCAGGATTACATTTAAACTTTTGGCTTTTTCTCTCGACCAGCAAAGATTTTAATTAAAAGAAAAAAGCAACCCCTTTTTTCCCCCCCAAAATTACCGCTCTCGCCCAACCGCGCTATTTCTTTTCCATTCGCGAATGCACCGAAGCGTTCAGATGAACTGGGCGAGAGGAGGCTGAAAATTTACGCCAGTTCGTTCTCTTATTTTTATGCAACAACTGATGAAAAACGCTCCACCCTCGAGGAAAACCATCGCGACCGCGGTGCCGACCGCATGCCGTGTTATTTTAAAGGCAACACCAACAATATCCCGACGCTGTGAGAGAAAAAAAATACATTTCGACGGTGTAGATAAAAGAATCAACTTAGCGGTGTGTGCAAAGAGTTTTCTCGCTCTATAATATGTTTTTCGAATTTCGGGCGCTTTGAAAATTGTTTTACGGTTCATTTGAAAGCTGTAAGCTAACTAAAATTAAATTGATGCTAAAACATTTTGTCTCGCTGTTAGGTACCGTGTTGTCTGTCGTTGCCGTTTGCCGATACGAGAAAAAAATACCAAGTTTTCGGGCTTCGAGAAAAATTCACTTAAGATGGGACTTTTCTCATGTGCGAGTTTTTCCCCGGCCTTGGCCCTAAATGCGATTTGTATTTCGAAATAGCGATCTCTTCGTTTGTCTTTTGTTTGACGAAAAGTTTATGCCTTTGAAAAGGTACGCCCGATATGTGCCTCTGATACGTGTAAAAAATTCACAAAAAAGCGACTAGAAAATTTCGCTCTCGTCATCGCGGTGTCAAAATAATTCCGCAGCGAGGTAATTCAATCGGTTTACATGGTGAAAGGTTTCCTTCGACTTATGTACGTGTAATGAGCTTGAATTTCAACCTAACTCGTGTATTCCTCTCACTCTCTTCTCGTTTGTTATAGGTACGCCGGCGAATAAATAAAATTACGCGTTTTCTTCGTAAAAGAATCAAATTTCCATAATGGTGGCGCGAATATTGCGAGCTGAATGAATTTCGCACCTTGAAGTCTTCTGGCGGCGAAGAAGGCAGCGTATGGTTGGGATGTCGTTTAATTATAAATTTCATCATTTAAACGGCGACGAATCGATAGTTTTTGTGTACTTTGGCATCGTCGTGCGTACATAAATTCGCTGTCATTGCGAAGGTTCGCATGAAAAACTTACTGCTATACGCGAACGCCCACCGCTGTCTCTTGAATATTCGCGCCGAATTTCGGGGGTAGTGCTTTAAATGAAGCCGGAGCGACGGGCGAAATTGGCCCGGCTCTATTTCATAATATCAAAATAAAACCAATTGCCGTTCGAATTGATAAATGGTTATAAGTGCAATTCGAAGGAGCAGCGCGAAATTGAACTCGTCGGGCTCGTCTTTCATCTCTGGAGAAATGGTAAATCTTACGATTTGGAATTAATCGAATGCCACCGCTAAATGGAGAAAAATCTATTTATCAATCAAATTGGCCAAAATCTACTTCGATGCCGTTTAAATACGTACGGGTGGATGCGGTAATTACCCATAATTAGTTATAAGCGCGTGCCAAACAATTTCGCCAACGTGTATCTCTGGTCTCTGATGGTGATGCTCTTATAGCCGCAACCACGTACCTAGACTTGGAGATATATTTTTTAAACGAGTGCAACGACCAAGGTGACGAGGAGGTGGCAGGCTACACGTATACCTACCCGCCTACAGGAATAAATAACCGGCTAAAAGTAAAGGCGCTGACTGCGATTAGAAAATGGCTGACAAACGAGGTAGAGCAGTTTATTCGAAATTAAATGGAATGTTAATTATTTAAAGTGGCAGAAACGTAATCTGTGGCTTAGCATCCATTAACTTCAAGGAAGAGACAAGCTTGCTTTGTATTCAACCACTTACTATTTAATGTTTAACAAAACTTTGTCGGCCTGCGGCGTTAACATTTCGTTTGCAGCTATTTTTTTTTCTTTTTCTTTTTTTTTGAAAAAAAGGAACTCTTTTTATTAATTAAAATTTACCTCCATTTTATGCCCGACTTGTGCATAAAACAGCGGCGGTGAAAAAAATTATACGACTATTTTGCAGAATGCGCGTGATTTTTTTTTTTTGTAAGCATCCTCATTTCTCGAAGGTACGATGTACTATAATTCTTCGATATGTAAATCAAAGGCAAATATTCATTTTGCAAAATTAAAGATTATCACTTTTTTCCACCTTCTTGCTCTTTTTCTTCTTCTTTTCTTTTTCAAGTTTTTTTTTCTTCTTTTTATTTCAATACAACAGGTTTTTCAACTGTCGACAAACTTGATAGAAAGTTTTAATTAAATTTTTACTTATGCCAAAAAGACCATCGTAGTGTGAAAATTCGACAAATACAATTGCTGACACGAATTTTGCACTCGTACCTTGGCGAGCAGAAGTTCTCGAAGTCACGTAATATAAAAAGATGCAATCCGCTTACTAAACACAATTACTCAGCTATCTCAATCCCATGGATATTATTTGTTTTAATCGTAGCGACCAGCGGTGCCGTATTCGCCTGCACGGGGGCTTTCTTTACCGCAGTCGAAGTGGAAAATTAGTAAAGCTTGGGAGGCACTTAAAGGTTCCGGTGTCGGTCTTACCCCGTACACGAAATACGAACGGTCGTCTCTTTTTGAATATGTACGTACCTTGACACCGCTGCGAATGGCGAGGCGCGTCGCGTCGCGCGTCCTATATTAACGAAACTTACCCAAATGGCGTTGTTGTAATTTTAATTCACTCGGATACGTTAGTATTTGCAAAGTGTAGTTACTGTGTTCTGTTTTTGCCGACGTTATGGAATTACGGCGTGTTGCTAACCCTTAACCTGTCTTACGAGCAGGGATGGTCGCCGAGAAGCTGAAAAGTATGTGCAACTGCTGTGTTTGCTAACATGTAGCATACCCTACCCGGTCAGAAAGAGGAAAAAAGTGAAGAAGAAACCGTGTAATGCGCACTGGGGGGAAGAGGGTGGTTGGATATCGTTTGATTTAAAAAAATTGAAAACTGGGATTTTTGCAATTTAGGTATGTTATTTCTTTGAGAACGTTTTTTTTTTTTGTTTTCAGAAAAAAAAGACCTAATAGCTGATCAATAGATTTACATTTTTTTTCTCAAAATTTTGAATAAACAACATTTGTTGATCAACAATTTTTCAAAATTCTGTTTGCCCTAAGGATGCGTTTTTCAATTTTCGTCGCAGAAAATTTTTGTTGATGCATGATTTTTTTCAATTTTTGTGGAATAATACCTATCGTTGAGAAACAGGTTTTTTAATTTTTGTTAAACAACCAAATTATTCAATTTTTGTCGAACAACCAATCATCGCAGAACTTTATTGAACAGCAAAATTTTCAGTTTTCGTCGTTCAACAACAATCAATTTTTATCGAACATTGAATGTTGAACAACAAAATTTTCAATTTCTGTTGAACTTCATTGAACATTTTCAACTCTCATTAAACAACAAAATTTTCAGTTTTTGTTGAACAACAAAAATTTCAATTTCTGTTGAACTTCATTGAACATTTTCAACTCTCATTAAACAACAAAATTTTCAGTTCCCGTTGAACAACAAAATTTTCAATTTCTGTTGAACAACAAAATTTTTAATTTTTGTTGAACAACATTTCTGTTGAACAATTTTTTCAACATTCGTTGAACAACAAAATTTTCAATTTTCATTCAATAACAATTTTTGTTGAGCAACAAATTTTTCAATTTCTGTTGAACAACAAAATTTTCAAATTTCTGTTGAACAACAATTTTTTCAACTTTCATTGAACAGCAAAATTTTCAATTTTTGTTGAATAACACTTTTTTTTTATTTTTGTTGAACAATAAATTTTTTCAATTTTTGTTGAACAATACAATTTTCAATTTTCGTTGAACAACAAAATTTTCAATTTTCGTTCAATAACAATTTTTTTGAACATTGAATTTTTTCAATTTTTGTTGAACAACAAATTTTTCAATCTCTGTTGAACAACAATTTTTTCAATTTTTGTTGAACATCAAATTCTTTAATTTCTATCGGAGAACAAAATTTTTAATTTTTTTTCAACAATTTTCATTGAAGAAGAAATTATTTCAATTTTGTAAAAGAAACAAATTGGAACTCTTGAAGCACAATGTTTTTAATTTTTTTTTGGAATACAATTTCTCAAATTACCATTGAGCAACAATTCTTTTGATTTCTGTTGGACGACAAACATTCCTGAATATTGTTGAGCAACAATTTTTTCCAATTTTATTGGCGGGCATAGTTACTCGAATTTTTTCCTGATGACCCATGACCCGATCGAGCATTTTTAATCTCCGATTACAACAGGATTACACCTAATCTGAGCGGTTTTCTCTTTTGTTGCTAATTGATTCACATCCCGACCGTTCTTCTAATTCTTATTTACCCGAATAAATCGGTGTAAATTGAAGCAATTCCATTAGGTACGACGAGCAAGAAGTTGGAAAATTTCATCTTGGCCAGACTTATTTTATTTGCCTTACCGCGATGTTATTTCGTTTCTCGTTCTCATCTTTCATTTTTAACCAATTTAAAAGGTTATTCGCATCGTTCACTAAATTTTTCATTAAATTCGTTCATGGTTTTTCTGCACGAAGCCCGAGCCGTGAAATGTGTGTGGTATTTATTTTCAATTTACCACGCTACGTACTGTATTATTATCTATCTGCGAGAATCCAATATTAAAATCTATTTTCACCGAAGGCCGAATTTCTTATGTTTGTAGAAACTCTCGCCGGACTGAAGTCGATTACGTTTAGAGAGCGAGATCTTTTATCATGGACACTTGAAGCTTCGAGTATCTTGACCTTAATGTGTAGGGTACGTAGCTACGTACGTCTACGTACGTATATAAGCGTTTACGAAGATCAATTTTCACATACTAGGGAGTCTTTTGCTAAACTTGAGACCGAATCGTGCGAAGAATTTAAGAAAAAGGTTGCTTTGTATACGTTTGGCTCTCGCAGTCGAGTCGAGTCGAGTCGGCGTTAGATTGATTTTTGAATATTTCATTCGTCGTTGAAATTTGCACTCGAGCTGGGGAATTCTCTGATTCGCTGGTGCGAAACAGATTAAACGCGATGTATGATTTATCGTCGAAGAAATGTAAAATCGCAGCGTAGCGATTGTCTACGCGTATATATACGAACGTGAAAATTAATAACACAAAGAGCCTATTGTTCGTAATGATTGATACGACCGTGTACGCGTATATACGTTACGTTTACGTACAGTACAGCGAGAATAAACGTACGTATACCGTGATACGCCCCTAGAGGGGGAAATTTTCCACCGAAAGAATCGACACGCCGTCGCCGCATGCCATGCCGCAGGCTCCTAATGAAACATTGTAGATTCTTTTGTTTTTGCAGCGATGGTATGACGGTTAAGATGGCAGCTCGCAAATCGAGTTTTTTTTTTTTGAGAGAGAGAGAGATTTCGTTGATATGCGCGATCATAACATTAGCAGAAAGCATATAGCGAAAGAGCGAGTGAGAGAATCTCTAGTCAGCCGTTAAGAACAAAATGTTGACAAGATGAACACAGTAAGTCATCTCATCTGTGCGAACAGCGTACGGCGGCGTGGCAGAGATGTGAAATGGTTCGGAAGTTTTATCTTTTTATAAAAGAAAGGATGAATATAGTTTGCTCGTTTGAGATAGATAAACTCGTTCAACATGAACCGAAGCCAAAAACTGAGGATTTTCTTTTGGCACTGGATTTCTGCGCAGCTGAAATTTACGAAAAATATTTCTCTCATTATGTGTAATCAAAAATATTGCGGATGGACGAAGCTCTGAGCTGTGTGCGTTTTACTCGTTTCATCCCTTTCCCTATACGTACTGCGATACGACGCGACGTAGGTACGATTACTGCGAAATTTGTACGTATACGTATGTCTCGTTCGAATTATTCGGCCTTGTTGTGCACAGTTTTGCGAATGCCAGTGTTACTTTATGTTTGGCGTATTTCTCAAGGGTATTAAGGCAGATATTTATGTACGAATGTGTTTTCAAACGTTCTGTTCGTATGCGTACCTATGCAAAAGGTTAATAATTTTCCTATACAGTTAAGTGCGGTGTGACGTAATCTATGCCCGTCCCCCTCGATCATTTCGCTGTACTAAATTGACCATATGCTGATGACGAGTTTTTCAATACGTATACGATTAGCTAGAATGCGTGTTTTGAAATCCATAAATTAACCACGCGCTGTCGGAGGTGGACAACTCGAAATACTATACGTGTGTTTAATTTGATCAAGTTTTTATTCACGTTCCATCCAATCGTATACGTTTTAATGGCCGTACTAATAAGATAAATTAGCGGTAAAAATTAAATTAATCGGAATGCGTTTAAAAGTAAAATATGTAGTGTTGAGCTTACCCACGATCCTATATACCCACCGACTTGCTTTTACGTACGTATGGATTATTGCAAAAACCCTAGATGTTTCGTTAATCCCATAATTGTGGAAAATTTAATAAATTTTAACCTTTATTGTCGGATACATGCGATTTTTTTCACTTTTTTTTTTTGTTTTTTTTTTCATTTGATTCCGACGATTGGGTGTTGAAAGTTTTGCTGTACGAGAGTAATTGATTTAACAAGATTAGAGAGGTGTTGAAAGTCAGTGATTTTCTTGCCATTTTGATGGGTGTTTTTTTCCCCTACGATTTCAGGAATTAGGTATGGGTTCCAGAGACGTTTCATTTGATTTTTTTATTATCTTTGGATAGTTCTCAAATTAGACGCTGCTTTCAAAGCGGAAAATTCTTATTGAAAAAGGAAAAAAATGGGAAGGGGGAATGCGTGAATATGAATTCTTGTACGGCTTCGAGATTATGATTTTTTGAAAATGCGAATTTGAAAAAAAAAAACGATTGAGGAATTTCTGATTTTTAAGAATATTGAGAACTAGTTTTATTTTGAAAAATAAAATTGTGGTTAAATTAATTTTGAAGGGAAGTGAATTTTGGTAGAGAAAAATTGATAATTTTTGGCCGACTTCAATTTTAAAAAAATTACGCAATTATGATTTTTTGGTGATTTTTTTTTTTTTTTGGGGGGGG
>FIZT01024848.1:0-20069 GCA_900065295.1 Paracoccus marginatus | reverse complement strand
AAATTGCCTACGTTCCACATCATGTACACATTGTATCCAAATTAGTCACCCAATATTGGGTATAATTTTTGGCAACCATTTGGATCCTACTTGTATGCCTCTTGAAAGGGGGTAGGAAAAAGGATGTGATTTGTATGTCTAATGCACATCCTTGTACAGTGGGTATCACAAAAGGACACAATACGCACTAAAAAAGGATATCCACATTATATGCACATTATGTCCCCAAGGATACCCCTTACACCCGGCCGCTAGGCAGCCTTACATTGCACGAAAAAGTATTCAAAAGGGATCCGATTTGGATATAATGTGGTGAGGACATAAAGGGGATATGATGTGGTAGTGAAATGGCATACACATTTCCGCGCAATGTTTGCTGGGTAGTAATTATTTGATTCCATCCCACCCCCACCACCATTTTACATCGAAGTTTCAAAATTTTCAGAGAAAAATTAATTTTTTTGAGGATTTTTTTTTGAATCTTCAACCCTAAAAGGGTAAAGAAAATTTCATTCATTTTTTTTTCACTTTGGTCCCAATATTGATTTGAAAAAAAAAAAAAAAAAATGAAAATTCGCCAATTTCAAGAAATTTTACGATCATGCCGAAAAAAGGCTTTCCCATAAATCATGCGGTACTATCGATCTTATTTTCAATCCAATCCCACTAGGATACTTTTTTTGGCTGCATTTTTGAAATTCTAGGCATTTCGATAGTCTCGGCTTGAAAATTTGAGAGGGGGATTCCTTTTTTGATGTTTTGAGATCCCACAGATATGGCGGTTTCCACAACGTCAGAAAATACGTAGAAAAAGATAAAAATTAATATTTAAGGTCCTTTGGGGTCTGGATTGAGATACCTAACTTTTGAGTCTTCAACTTGAAAATCACGTTAGGGGTTCCCAAAAGAGGGTAAAAGGGTCGAAAAAGTTTGAAAGGTCAATAGTTACTCTCTGAATCATCATCAGTGAAAATCACTGCGAAAGAAGCCAAAATTGCATCACAGCCAAATCAGTGAAAAAATCAGTAAAATTTCGGGGATTTTTCACTGATTTTTTCACTGATTTTCCTGTGGAGCAATTTTGACTTTTTTTTTCAGTTTAATTTTCACTGATGATAATTCAGAAAGTAAGTACCTTACCGATATGATTTTTGTGGGTTTCGACCTTTTGACCCCAATACAGAGGAGGGAAATGTTTGATTTTTGTTGATTTTCACTGTTTTTGAGCTATTGACCGGCCTACAGCCCCCCTTCCGATGGAACTGGGAGAACCTCCTTGGGCATGGGCTATACTTTGCGGTTTCCACAGGTATTCAACTCACTGTAAGTCCAAAAATCGATTTTAAAAAATTCACCAAAAATCAGGCGGTGCAGCTTAGCACCTGAAATGTTAGTTCTGGGGTTCTTTTTACATGTCCTATCGATTTGTTTTGGTTTGGGGTCAAAATTTTTCCCAGGTGGGGAACTTCCTTTGTCAGAAGAAAATCACTAAAGTAATCAGAGAAAAATCAGTGAAAAATCATTCCAATATTAGTGAATGATTTTTGTACCAATGTATCTTTTCATTTTTTTCCTAATAGGAAAAAAACCATTTTATTTATTTCATTTTTTTAAAAAAATTTTTTTGTAAATTTTTTATGAAATCAAAATTGCAAATTGCCTAATAAATTTCACAAACAGGCCTACGTATTCAAATTTTACCTTATTTTGTAATTCACGACAAAAACAAGCCATTGAAAAAATGAGTCGACTCGCAGTTCGCTTAATTCGATAACATTTCGATCAAATCCCTCGCTTAAGGCTATAAGTAAAGCAACGATTCGTCTAAAAGTAATCCAAAGAATTTTTTTTCTCCCATCCAAGCACGTTAGTACGTAAAACCACCGCTAATGTGAGCCGATGAAACGTGTTTATCATTTAAACCAAACTGCAAAGAACACATCATTTATGTAAATCCCTGAAAAGCTGAATCCTGCGGTGACACTTTTAATACTGCCTTTATATCCTTTTCGCAGCTAATATTCATAATTTCAAAGATTTTATTTAAATAACTTACTTAATCAACAAGTCTATTCTCATACAGGCAATTAGTCTGTTTCGTATGCTTACGTCAATTCAGTAGATTTTATAAAGTCGATTATTCATTTACGATGCTAATACGCCCAGCTTAAGCTCGCTTCCGATAGAGTTTTTTTCATCTTTTCTAATTAAATAACTTTCCATGCTGTGTGTGTGGCATGGGTAGGTTTTTTTTCCTCATCAACACGTGCCATTCGATTAACGCTGGCGAATGTTTTTATCCAATAGCTTAATTGGAATTTCACCGAAGGAAAATAGAATTGGATTTTTTCACCAGAGTAGTTTACAGGTGATTTGGAATAAGCGTTGTGTAACGAAAAATAAATCGAAACGTTAATGAAAGTCTGCCTAGCGTCGACTATAGATTTTAATTAATTATCAGATCGATTGGCGAAATTGAGACGAATATTTTCCTCTCACCTTGAAGAAAAATATTTAGTCATAATTCAACCAAAGTGTATTCCATTCCATAAAAATGATTCATCGGCTAAATACATCAACGATGAAAGAATGTTTCAGTCTAGGCAATTTGTCGTAGCTCGTACCTACCACAATGAATATTGTGCTGAACACACCTTTGCGTAGACAGATGAAGGCGAATGGCCAATGCTATAATATTAAATTATCTCTCGTGTATAGCTTTTGGATACTCTGATTGATGTTTATTAACCTTTTGCAGGATTCCTACCGACATTCGGTCCGGCGTTTATTCATTTATACGGTTCAACCAGGGATTACTGTCTGATTGATGAGCATTCGTCTCTAAACGCCGGTCTCGGCGAAGGTGTCTCGTATAGGGGCCGGCTACTCATAGCGGTTAGGACCGAAATAACCGAGAGTTTCGATATCATCTCTTCAGAAGTCGAAATCGAACCCACGTATCCGGTAACTGAGGTAATGTTCACAAAAATAGTTGGTACCTACTGTAGGTACTACTCGTGTGCACTTGCACTGGAAATTTTTAATTTTCGAAGGATTTTACTCTCACTAGAAAAGTAGTTGAAGAATAATTTTCAAAATTTATCCCATTCAAAGAACGTTCATTCTTGCACGAGACATTCACGACTTGGGAATTTTTTTTAAAAATTCATCGTTTCGAAATATTCACGTAGGTGGAGGTGCATCCAAGGTGAAAGAACACGCGTTTATGAAACACGTCTCAAACTTTTAATTTATATAGATACCTACTTACACCTTACACTGGCTAACGTAAAAGGTACCTATACAAAACGAGACACACGTTACATAAAATATGAAACCTAACGCGGACGATATAATCATAAAAAATTCAGCCCCCATGGAGCAGATGAGATAGAATCGAGCTAATTTAAAAGCCTGTACGTTATTCGTGATGTTTCAGTCGGCGTATGGGAAACCCGAAGAATTCTTTTTATTCTGTTCCATACTGGATGCGACAATGATCGAAAGGAAATTAGGAGAGAAACCTCTGTTTTTCGAAATAAGCATAGGTAATGCGGGAAATATAATGGATGGCCATAATGATTCGCAGAATAACGACACCGCTGAACAATCCGAACCTCTGCGTAAGAATATTGCATATTATACGATTCTCATTTCACGTATAACTTAGGTACATTAGGCATATATGACTTTAGAGCTAGATGTTTGTTGATGAGAGATTTGCGTAGTCTCGAGTTACATTTACTCGCTCGTTTCAATGTTTAATTTGGGTATGGAAGTTTCCAGTTTGTGGCGAATAAAGTATTCATGATTCATGAGGTGTTGCTTATGACACTCTTGTTTGTACGAATTTACTACTTCCTTTCCAAATAGAATACTTGCTCAGAAGGTAAAGAATAATCTTTGTTTTTGTTCTTGTTTTTGACAGATACCGTTGTATCTACTGAGAGTGAGGCGTGGCAAAGTACGACACCATCTATGAAACCGATGACCCACGACAAGACTTATTACTTTTTGCCATATTGGGATGATAAACCTTGCATGTACGTAAGATCGTGTTGGCCTGATTATAGACGAAGAATGTACAATTCCAATATCATTATGAAGCTGACAGAAAATTTGGTAAGTCGGGAGCTTTTTTTTTTTAAATAGCACGAAATTAAATTTTTACCAATTTTGAATAAAAATTCAAAATATTTTTCGATTCAAAAAAAAAATACAAATTTTTCTGGAGACTACGAGGATAGATAGATACCCAGTTCATTTGTATTGGAATGAACAAATATCTTGAGAAATATTTTAGAAAAATCATAAAATTTTTCATTTATTTTTTTGAAAGAATTTTGGATATTGAATTTTTTTCAATTTAGGAGTTTTTCAGTTTTTCAAAAAAAATTCCTAGAAAATTGTTTTTTTTTCGAGAATTTTTTCAAATCAACCGTTCGAAATTTTTCAGATTTTTTGAGATCATATTTTTACAAAGCTCCGCAACTTTTTTTCTCAATTTTTAAAATAATATTTTTCCAGAAAAGCTCTCTAGAATAAATTGCTTGAATTTTTTTTTGAAATTTGCTTGAAAATTTTTCATCAAAATTTTTAAAGAAATTTTTTAGATCTTTTTCTGAAATTTTCAAAAAAATGTCAAGAAATTTTTTTGAAAAACTTTTTTAAAAATCAAATTTTATTGCAATTGTTTTTGATGCGTTACACTTTTTTTGGAATTGTTCAAAAAATTGTTAAGAAATTATTTCAGAAAATATTTCCATTTTTTTTTTTTTTTCAAACGATCGTCAATTTCTGAAAAATCTTTTTTGGCAACTTGTTGGACTTTTTTGCAATTTTTTAAAATTTGTTTTTAAAAAATATTTTAGGCTTTAAAATTTTTTTTTAAAAATCTGTTTGGAATTTTTTTCAAAAAACTTTTTTAGAGATTCAAACTTTTCATCTTTTTTGTTTTTCAAATTTTTCGAATTTACTTAGTTGATTATTTCAAGAAATTTTTTTACTTAATAATTTCAAAAAAAAATGAAAATTTGTTAGTTTTTTGTAATTTTTTGGAAAATTTTCTGAAAACATTGCTTTGGAAGTTTTTTGATTTTTTTTTTTTTTTAGAATTGAAAAATAGTTTTCAAAAATTAGTTTTTTGCAATTTTTTTTTGTTGGAAATTTTCAAGTATAGTTTTTTGAATAAAAATAATTTCACGATGCAGGAAGAGGGCTTGGCCGAAGTTTACCACAAAATAGACACAGACCAATCAGACGCCGATCGTAAACTGAGGCTGGTTTTAGAAGACCTAACCATAGGATGCAATAAATACCTATCAATTTCAAAAGGAGCCGGCTCAGGACCCGGCGTTGGTAAAACCAGATTGGATCGCGAACGGATGAAAATGTGCCATAAAGAGATAGTAAGCTGCTCGGATAATTTGAACCTTCCGTCTACGTACTCCCGAACGTTTGAAATTTTTCAAATTTCTTTCGTAGGATTTAATGGGAAGAAATGCTCGCAATTTGAAAGCAATTGTTACCAAACATTCGCTGAAGGAGAGATACAAAACGGCGCAAGGATATTTGAACAAACTAAAAAATATGGTCGAAGATGTAAGTAAAAGCATCACATACAAATACGTACCTTTGCGAAATTCTGCATCAGCAGTTAACCACGCGCAATATTCGTACCACTGAAAAAAAGAAAAGAAAAAAAGTCAGTTATTTTATAAACGGATCAAATAAGTAGGCAAACATTATGATGAAAATTTCGAGAATATTTTCAAAATGAAAAATACTTGTACCTCGGTGGAATACTGAATTTACATTTGAACGAATTTTCCATTCGTAATACGATCTGATATTTTAGAAACGCGTACAGTTTAATACTGCATCTCTCGTTTTATTTCAATTTTTTTTTCAAGCCAAGTTCAAAGGAATACGCGAATATTTTTTCATTTTTCGTAAATGTTGTCTGGATAAATATTTCGTAGGCCTTTGTACGCTGTTTATTGGAAAATTTTTTATGCCATTTGAGGGGGGGGGGGGGGGGGGGGGGGTGAAAATTACGTTCACATGCAAATGCAACTGGTAAATCGAATAATTGGTAATGCAAACTGTCGAGAAAAATTCATAAACAAGCCAAGCCGCCGAAAAGTTCAAGGCCACTGGAAGGTAGCATTTTAGGAACAGACGTGTTTATCTAATTTAATTATCTCATTTCAGCCTCAACACGCACTCCCCGATGTTTTTCTGTGGCTGGTGAGCAACGGCAAGAGATACGCGTACCAACGCATAGCGGCGAAAGATTTGATATTTTCGATGGTCGAAGAAGAATGCGGAAAATTTTGTTCGAAAGTTCATACGAGGTTCTTGAAGGTGAGTAACTTTGTCATTCATTTTTAATTAAACTACATTATTCGCGAAATACAGAGCGTAATTTCGGCAACGAGCTAGTTTCCGCTTTTCGGTTGTTCGCCATTATTATTTCACTCGCGGTACTAAAAGTTTCAAACGAAGTTAAACTCGAAAATTGTATATACCTAGTACCTACGAGTACTACGAGGCTAATGCTATTCGCTTATTTTAAGAGGGGAAAAAATACCGTAACGATGATCCTCTTATATCGTAAGTTTAATTCCTCTCCGACGAAATGAATCAAATGGCGCAGTACCTATATACTGGCGCAACTTTCAGCTAATCTGTTTCGCCATGCAGCCATATTAATACCCATTACGACGACCGACTAAATACAAGCTCGCCAGATTTCACTTACTTATAAGTAGGTACCTTTGCTGGTAATATTATTGATAAACTTTACCCAACCATTTTGCCGTTTCATCTACGCAATTATTAAACTATAAGGGAGTAATAATCTATTACGATTCATTAAATTCATCTTCAGTGCAGTATTATTTTCAGTAGCTGATTATCAGCCACCACACGTTAACGTATTTTGTTACAGCTTCCGGGTAAAAAAGGCTCCGGTACGAGTGGCTGGACGATTCAGACGAAATTAGATATTTATCTTTGGTTAGGTTTACTCAAACATAAAAAATATTTCCTAAACGGGTATCCAAAAGGATACGAGATGTCTAACGAAGTTAGAAATATAGAAAGGCCTTATGCTCTACCGCCATTAAAAATACACTACACAGAGAAATACGTAAGTACATTCATATCGCATGGTAATTTTTACATCACTCGAGTACCTTTTTAAAAATTAAAATCATTTCATCGACTGCTCCACTTTATATAGACGTTTCAATTTCGAGCTTACATGTATCAAGCGAGATCATTAATAGGATCAGATGCGTCAGGATTGTCGGATCCTTTCGCTCGAGTGATTATTGGAGAATACATGAGAGTAACGCAGGTAAAGTTTTTCAAACTCGAAACGCGAGAGTCTGTACTTTTCACGTATACCTACAGGTAAAACAGAAAACTAAAGTTGGAAAAAAATTATCAGGTGATTGATGAAACCTTGAGCCCAACGTGGGATGAGTTATTAGTGGTAGATAACATTTTGCTGTACGGTTCGAAACAAGATATTAAAAAAGAACCACCTGCCATCGTGATAGAAATTTTCGATCAAGATAAAGTGGTAAAGTTTTTGTATTTGAATAAAACGTACGAGTGATTCGCGACCAAGTAATACGATTCGTTTTACAGGGCAAGTCTGAATTTTTAGGAAGAACTACGGCCCGACCTCACGTTAAATTATCGGACGAACCGTATGCGAAACCGAATTTCCCGCCTTCGCTCGAATGGCACGATATTCACAGAGGGAACGAACACGCTGGAGAGCTTCTAGCTACGTTTGAACTTTTACAAGTAATTTTTTATCGAGTTTTATGATGCGTAATTTGAATCGAGTTGGAGATTAATCTTTTTTTACAACTCGTTTTTGCGTTTCGAAGAACGTTCCGTTTTTACGGCGAAACGAGTATGCAATTTTATTAACACGTGTTATTTGTGACGTCAACGACGCGTGACATTACTCTTTCCAGTTTCAAAGTGGTCGTAACGATTCCCAGTTCATAAGGGGGTTCTTCCCGTACTGTGGTAGTTTAATTTTGGTACTAGGACCATTCTTAAGAAGAAAGTGCTCCAGAACTTGAGGAAATCCTTAGTGGATTACAATTTTTTTTTGATTTTTTTTTTAAACAAATAAATTCATTTCTCGAATAAAAAAACTTGGATCTGAAAAGTGTCGGAATCCAATTGGATCCAAAAAAATTAGAATAAAAAAGTTTTCTAATTTTTGGAGTTTCACTGTTTCTTGAAATTTTCAGATTTAAAAAAAAAATTGCATTTTTTTCATTTTTTTGTCAATTTTTTAAATTTTCATTTTCTTTCATTTTTATGAAATTTTAAACATTTTTCACCCCTTTTAAAATTTTTTTCTCTTCTTCAATTTTTTTATTTTTTGGTACTCTGCAATTTTTTTAAATTTTCAGATTTTTGAAAAATTTTGTGTTTTTTTCATTTTTTAAAATTTTGTCAATTTTTTAAAATGCCTTGGTCTTGGTGAAATTATTATTTTTTTGAATTTTTATATACTTGAAATTTTTAAAATTTTTCAGTTTTTTTAACATTTTTTTCTCTTCTTTAATTTTTTATTTCTTGGTATTCCACAATTTTTTAGAATTTTTAAATTTTCAGAAAATTTTGTAATTTTTTCAATTTTTTAGATCAATTTTTGAGCCTTGAAAAAGGAAATCTCTAAAGGGGGAAAAATTGTATTCAATTACTCGTTGATCCAAAAAATGGCTGAATCCAATCGAATCCAAAAAATTCAAATTAATCCAATTTAAGACATTTTTGACATTTTTGGCTTCAAAATTAAAAAAAAAAATGGATTCAATTGTATCTGTTTTCTACTCGATTGGGTTAAATTTTTTATCCTGCGAAAGAAAATTCTTTGCAGAGAAAAAAATTGTCCAATAGGATTTGCAAAGATCAAAAAAGATCTGTAAAGATTCGAGAATTGGATTAATTTGGACTTTCTTGGATCTGCCTGGATCTTATTGGATTCTCTCATTTTTTTGAATACAAAATTCAAAACGAAAGTTTGAAATCTCTTTCAAGTACATAATAATTTTCAAAAACCCTATCAGTACTCAATTATTCATACATGGAATCAATTTTCAGATATCTACGGATCTGACATTACCAGAACTTCCAGAACCTAAAGAGATATACATCTTACCAATAAACAATCAGCCACAAATAGGGCCCATTTTACCAGTACCCACAGGCATAAGACCTACGTTGGCAAAATACAGGTAAGTTCTGCTGGAAAACAAACAAAAAAATTTTAAAAATGAACAACACAACTTTCCACAACGTATTTTTTTCATTTCATTTTTTTTTTTTGCAGAATAGAAGTTCTCTTTTGGGGCCTGAGGGATTTGAAACGTGTCCATTTAATGGCTGTCGATCGACCTCGAGTAGACATAGAATGTGCTGGAAATATTTTATACTCGTCTGTCATACAGAACGCCAAGAAAAATCCAAATTTCAGCAATCCGGTTAAATTTTTAGATTTGGTAAGAAATACTCGACCATTTCTTGATTTTATCCTCATTGATTGAATTCACACGTAACGAATGGCATATTGGACAGGAACTCCCGGAAGAAGAACTATACAGACCTCCATTAACGATCCGCGCCGTCGACTGCAGAAGTTTCGGGCGTTTCACGTTGGTGGGAACTCATATGATAAACTCGGTCCAAAAATACATCTACGATCCGGCCATCAAACGTGAAAAAGACGAAGATAAAAATAAAACTTCCCCATACACGCCAAGTACATAGACCGAAAAAAATACCTTAAAAAAGACTTTTTTCGACCGAGCCGAGTAAAACTAACAAAATCTGCGTAATTTGTTGGCAGACGGGTATTGTGTTTATGAATGCGGTCAACGCGAAATTGGAGCCATTAATTGCGGCGAAGTTTACCCCGAAACGTTGTGTTCGATTAACGAAGTAATAATTAAAATAGACTGCGTAAGTACCTAACCCCAAGAATAATTCGCATTTTCAAGGTTGCAATATTTTTTCACGATAAAAAACGAGCGTATATTTTCACTAGGATATGAGTGTTGACAATAAAACGCAAAGAAAATCCACTAGAAGTCGTAAAAGAAGCATGGAAGATATGTTAGACGAAGATACAGACGAGGATAATAATGATTGGTGGACCAAGTACTTCGCTTCCATGGAAGCAGCTGCTCGAGTACAATTTATAGCCACTTTTACGCGAAATTTTCTACAGACGGGGATAGAAAACGAAATTGATTTTTTTTTACACAGGAGGAACACGAGGCAGCAAAAATAAAATTTTTACAAGATCAGTCGAATGTGTTACCTAAACCAGATGCTGAATGTGATATCAAAGGTTCCAAAAGTAAACTGGGATCTTCTGCAGCGTCCAAGATGGTATCAAAATGGAGTCCTAAAAGCGTCCAACGTAAAAAGAAAAAGCGAATAGCTAAACTTAGGGTATGGCGTGTACGAATCGATGATTTTTAAAATACTTAATTTGAATTTCTTAGAATTAAAAATTCTTCTTACAGATATACTCGAATGAGCTAGAAGCACAACCAGAATTCAGTAGATTCAAAGAATGGTTGCTGCCGTTCGATCTCTACAGAGGTAAAAAGACTGACGAGGATTCCGAAGACGAGAGCAGAGTTGTGGGCACTTTTAAGGTAATTGAACCATAAATTAAAAAAATCAAAATCGAATCATATGATTAAGAAAATTGTTTATATTTCAGGGTTCGATAAAAGTATACAAATGGCCACTACCAAAAGACATCGACGATCACACCATAATGGGCTTTGATCCTCAATACGGATTTTTCCAAGGTGTCCCATCAAACGATCCCATACACGTACTGGTCAGAGTTTACATAGTAAAAGCAAACGATCTGCATCCGACTGATTTGAATGGAAAAGCAGATCCTTACATAGTTTTACAGCTAGGATCGAAAAGAATTAGTGATAAAGAAAATTACGTTTCGAAACAACTCAATCCAGTATTTGGAAAGTACGACGATTTTTTTAAGCTTTCATTTTCGAAAATAAACGAAAAATAAAATTAGCTCTCCCATTTATCTCGCAGGTGTTTCGAAATTGAAGCTACATTCCCTCAAGATTCAATGCTCACTGTTCAAGTACTAGATTGGGATTTGGTAGGTTCGGATGATTTAATAGGCGAGACGAGAATCGACCTTGAGAACAGATTTTACAGCCGGCACAGGGCAACTTGTGGAATATCAGAAAAATACGAAACGTTAGTATTCGATACTATCGAGCGGAAAATTAAAGTACGTAAATAATGTATCCGGATACTTTTACAGGATTGGCTATAACAGATGGAGAGATCCGATGAAACCTACCCAAATACTGGGCAAATTATGCAAAGACTCCAAGTTGGAACCTCCTTCCTATATGAATGGGACAGTCAAAGTTGGTCGTAAACTGTTCAGGATCCAAAGTGTCGATGATAATAACGAATGGGTTCGGGTTAAAGGTAAGAAATAAAAAATGCAGAAGGTAGAATTTTAAAATCGCCATCATTATAACTTTCTAATTTTTTTAGGCGCTGAAGAACAAATGGCTTTAGCTGTGTTACACCACTGGAATCAGATACCTCGCGTTGGTTGTATCCTAGTTCCCGAACATATCGAAACTAGACCTTTATACAAACCTGATAAAATTGGAATAGAAAGGGTAAATGAAAATCCTTGTCCTAAATAAAAAATCTCTCCGAACCCAAGTTTTTTTCCTTGATTAATAATTATTTATAATTTTTTCAAAAGGGCAAATTAGAAATGTGGGTAGATATGTTCCCGATGGACATGCCCCTACCCGGACCACCGATCGATATTTCTCCACGCAAACCAAAATCGTACGTTTTACGAGTGATAATTTGGAATACCGACGACGTGGTTTTAGAAGACGATGCTTTCTTTACCGGCGAGAAAATGTCCGACATATACGTAAAAGGGTAGGTGCCCCCCCCCCCCCAAAAAAAAGGACACTAAATTACCACATTCGAAAACCAATAAATCGACTGATGAGATCTCATTTCAGCTGGCTCAAAGGTCCTGAAGATTGCCAATGTACTGATATCCACTACAGGTCGTTAACCGGAGAGGGTAATTTCAACTGGCGATTTATATTCCCTTTTAATTACCTGATCGCCGAAGGCAAAATAGTTACGTCGAAGAAAGAATCGCTATTTTCATGGGATGAGAGTGAAAGTAAAATTCCAGCACGTCTCGAATTACAAGTTTGGGACGCTGATCATTTCTCCGCTGATGATTTTTTGGGTATATACGAATGAAAACTGCCGATGACTAGAGATTCGAATAATTCGAAGGGATGAATACAAAAATATTTCCAACTTTTAGGCGCTCTGACACTAGATCTCAATAGATTTCCAAGAGGAGCGAAATCTTCAAAGTTGTGCACTTTGGGAATGTTGAATAACGACGGATCTGTCCCTATGGTTAATATTTTTAAACAAAAAAGAGTCAAAGGATGGTGGCCTTTTTATGTGAAAAAAGAAAACGAAGAAATGGAATTAACGGTAAGAATTTGACCTTTTTTTTTTATTCCAATATTTTCGCCAAACAATACAGCGCCATCTTTTTTCGAGTTGGTAAACTATTCAGAAAATTACGTATCCAGCGTAAAGAGTCAAAGTCAATTTTGTTTTTTTAACAACTTGAGATAATACCAAGATTATACTTTTTCAGGGGAAAGTTGAAGCTGAATTACATCTTCTGACTCAAGAGGAAGCAGAGAAAAATCCAGCTGGGCAAGGTCGCAGTGAACCAGATCCTTTGGATAAACCCAAGTAAGGGCTATAATTTTAGTAACTCATCCAAAAAGAAGACTAGAAAATAATTCCATTTTGGAATATAAAAAATCAATTTTTTTGAAGAAGTTGATACGAAAAAATTCAAGTCAAAAAAAAAAAATTGAATGCAATTTTTTGAAAAATTACTTTCTTTATAAATCTGAAAAATTCACTTTTTCTGAAAAATTTGTCAAATTTAATTCTTTTTTCAACATTGCAACACTAAAGTTTTTGAAAAAAAAAATTGGAAAAAATTGTAGTTTTTTTTTAATTTAAAAATTTTCCACAGTAAATTCCTAAAATTTATTTTTTTGAGAAATTTAGAACTGAGAAAAATTGAATTTTCATGAAAACTCAAACTTGAATAATTCATAAAATTTATTTTTAAAAAATTGTCCAATTTTTTCAATTTTTGAGACAACATTTAAAATCAGAAAAACTCAATTTAAAAAAATCCAATAAATTCACAACATTAAAAAAAATAATAAAAATCAGAAAAATTCGATTTTGAAAAAATTTCATAAGATTCATTTTTTTGAAAAATTTTAAATCAGAAAATCAATTTTTTGTTGGATTCATGTTTTTTCTTTGAAAAATTGTTCAAATTCAATTTCTTGAATTGAAGACCAAAAAAACTGTTTTTTTTTTTCAAAAAAGAAATTGGAACTAGAAAAAACAAAAACTTGAACGAATTCGACTTTTTAAAAATTGAATTCAGAAAATTCATTTTTTTGAAAAAATTTTAAACCAGAAAATCATTTTTTTTTTTTTTTCATATTACCTCAACTTTCCTATTTTTTTTGAAAAATTTTTCAAATTCAATTTCTTGAAATAAAAATGAAGATCAGAAAAGTGAATTCCTAAAAAAAACTTGAATTCAATATTTTTCGTTGAATTCATAAATGTTTTTTTAAAACATTTTTCAAATCCACCCCCCCCCCCCCATCCAGAAAAATCAAATTTTCTTGAAAACTTGAACAATTTTTTTTCAATTCATAAAATTCATTTTTTTGCATAATCTGTCAAATTCAATTTTTTTTAAAATTGTGTTGAATCTTTTTATTTCAAAAGTTCTATGTATTTCAACTTGAAAAATTGAAAAAATATTCCAAAAAAATTTGAACAACCTAGAAAAGAAAAATATTTTTGTGAAGTTTTTCTTTTTTTTTTTTTGAATACATGGTCTCAGGTTTTACCAACAAGATTTTTTGGGCACAAGACACCCTTTCCTACAATAGAACTTCACGCATGATATAAATATTTCTTTTTTTTACCCCCTGGAGTTTCAAAACGAAAGAATTTAAATTGAGTATCGAGAATTTCAATGTAGATAGCACCACTTGTACCCATTTGTTGCAATTTCGTCAAATTTCCATTATCCTTTGATTTTTTTTTTCAGTCGTCCAGATTCATCATTCATGTGGTTCATGAATCCGATCAAATCAATCAGATACATTATATGGCATAATTATAAGTGGACTATACTAAAAATCATTATTATTATTTTTCTTGCCATAATGATCTTGATATTCTTCTACTCCATTCCAGGCTATAGCGTTAAAAAAATGCTTGGTGCGTAGAAATTGAATTTGAATATTTTGTGCTGTAAAAAGGTACCTATTTCTTCATTAATGTAAGATAGGTAAACACATATGTACACGTAGGTATGATTTGTATAATAAAAAATTTCAGTATTACTAAAATGCTACGAAGTTACCAAAAACGATATTAAATTTATTGTTAAGATGAAAATAAATCACATTTGCTATACAAACTGATATTTTATTCGACTCGTAGACTAGAATTTAAATTAATATTTGATTTTTTACGGTATCCTTTAGCGTTGAAATTTTTCCACCAGCCATCGTTTTTATCGAGGTTCACCCTTTCCATTTTCTTTCTAATAAATTCATCTCTTAACCTTTGAGTTCTGGTACTGTTTCGTGTACTCACTATAATGTTACGACTCATCCTTCGGACATTCGACGCACTACCACCGAAAGACTTATTATTAGCTCTGCCAGTCTTATCAATCTTAGTCAGCATTCCGTAACGTTGCATGATTTGTTGATTCAACCATTTCAACGTTCTAATTCTATCGTCGATAGTTCGGTTGTAAACATCTGTCCGGGCGTCTTTCTTACTCGTATTTGATGAAGGTCTACTGATTAGAAATTCCATAAACGGATTATCTAAAACTTCAGACTCGGTAGCGGGTGAGGTAACTATAGGTTCCAAATATTCGATACCGGTACGAGTATCTAAATATTTATCCATGCGAGGTACTGCCGCTGCAGCCGACCAATCCAAGCATTTCACTTCCCTCGACGGTTTCTTGCAGCACGCGGACGAGGCGGATTTCTTCAAGCCGCCGAAGCAGCTTTGTTTATCGTTATCGTCGTCTTTGATTAAATTATACCACTTGGAGCATTTTCCTCCACTTTTGGAGCAGCATTGACGGGCGTCGTCTTTGATTTTATTGTACCATTCGCGACATTTATCCGAAATCGCCGGTCGATAAGTAGACGACTCTCGGGTTGTTGTCACCGTTGCTGGAGTGGTATTTTCGTCGCCGGGGGTCGTCGACGAGTGACTGCCGGTTGACGTGGCCGGAGTACTTCCTGTCGTCAGCGGGCTGGAGGAAAACTCTTTGGTTGTGGTGGACGCTGACGCAGTCGAAGTTGTACCACTTCTTGTTGTGGCCGAAGTACCACTTGTTGTAACCGGACTAGAAAGGATTTTGGTTGGGGCTGCTGTCGACTTGGAAGTGGGTTTTGTTTCGACCCCGGGGGTAAATTGGGACGTTGGGATGGTCTGTGTGCTCGTACTTTGGGAAAACATCGGTGAGTCGGTTCGTAAAGGTTCGTAAGTACTGTAGACTCCGATTGGGGCCACTGTCGACCTAGGAGTTGAATTCGTAGCAGTAGGATAGAAGGTTGGAGTGATCTGCTGTGTGCTTTGGGGAAACACGGTCGTATCGGTTCGTAAAGGTTCGTTGATACGAGATGTTGCGGGTATACCGATAGCGGTGCCGGCGCTAGCGGTTTGCGAACTAAACGGAGTGGTTAATTGCGTGAATGGCGAAACGCCGGTGGTTCGTACTTGGCTGCTAATTGTGGTCGGAGTAGTTTGATAGAACGGAGTTATTACCGGAGCCCGTCCAAGCTGATTTGTTTCGCCAGGAGATTCGCTATTCCAAGCTGGCACTGTGGTGGTACGTCTACGTAGCCATTTCCAGTCACTGATTCCGATTTCATTTCCATCAATGGAGTTTTTCGGACTCGCTTCGCAGCATTTTGACCCTTTCGACATGCGTTTCAAGAGCTTTACACAAGAAGGTGGTATCACGTATACGATTTTACTTCTGTTCAACTTACGATTTATCATTTTTTTCTCTCTCGATTTTCGAAACAGACGGAGTCTTCCGAAGTGTATTTTTCCACGTTTGAAAAAAAAAAAACCAACAAAATCCTCGACCGATGAGATTTTCATCAAAATGCTAGGAAATTTATTAGGACATAGATTTGGGCAAAATTTGCAGTTACACCAGGGTTGGTTGTACGAAACTTATTTACTTATGTATTTATAATAACAAGCATTTAATTCGATATCCTATACCTCGCGTAATACGAAATTCCCTTCAAATCGAATCAGTCAGTATTAACGTTACGGGCTTATACCACAATCCCTTTAAGCCAGCTGAAAATTATATTTGGAAAAGACTCGGCGGTATTTATTAAGAGGATTAATTTTTCAATTAGTACAAAATTTACTGCGTGAACTTTTTCAAGTATGAACGATTGTGTTTCGCCATTGAATGGAAAATTTTCTTATAACGAACCATTAGGTACCTACCAACTTACAATCGATAGATGAAAAGTTCGTCAAAGAAAAAAGAAGACGTAGCAGAGCCACATATATCTGGGTTGGATTTCCAGATCGTATGTTGAAAAGTGTAAACCTCCAAAAGACATATCTATGAGATCTACTAAATCTACATACCATATTTCAGCTTCCTAGATTAATCTGGGGAAGCTGTGGGGGTGATATAAAGTCAAAAATTATTAAAAATACTCAAAACTCCTTATTTTGAGGCCTGGAAAAGAGTGGAGAGAGGTTGAAGAGCCGACAATTTTAAAAGACACATCTAGACTACCCACTCTAGATGCATTCCAAATTTCAGCCTCCCAGGTTAATTCGGAAGGCACACTGGGAGGTGACACTAGCTTTTTCAAAGACAAAAAACTCTCAAAAACCGGTTTTCTCCCCTCCTAATTGCTCTAGGAAGGTGAAATTTTGATACTTTACGCAACTTTTGATTTACTATCGATTTGTTTTAGTTTCAGCATTTTTGATGTTTTCAACTCTCCCTGGCACCTCATCAAAACTTCAAGGTCACTCGAATTTTGATCCAAGGTCAAATCAGAAAAAATATCTTGTTTTATCACCAAAAAACACTCGAATATGTACCAATTTTGAAGTAATTTGATCGAAATTCCTTCGAGCTACAGAATAGGAAAATAAATAAATAAACGCATGTGTGCTACAGACGTCCTCAGAATTACCTACTCAAAATGAACTTCTGCTGGGGTTCAAAAATCAAGCATTGGCCAGTTGTCCAAACTCCCACCACAACTCCTTCAACCTGACAGATCACAATAGCCGTAGACTTCTCCCTCAGAAAATCCATCTAAAAACCTACACGAGCAAACTTTGTCGATTGCAAATTTAGTATAGAAAATTCGATTTAAAAAAAATTGATTCTCTTTCATTTGTCATTATAAAATACAAATACGTGGAGGTAAATTTCAGCCAGGCATTCGTTCAACTAAATGGTTTGTTTAAAAGTGTGCGAGTAGGTGTACTCGTAGTAGCAATTCGCAGCAAATGCTGTTCTCCATACAAGTTATGCAATTGATAAAAGAAACCAAAATATTTCAAAAGCGAAACGCGTAACCCCGAAATAGAACTTTAGCGTAATCCCCAGACTAGAAACACGTACAAAAATAAATCTTCAAATACTAAAGAATAAATCTAAAACTTTTCATGAACACCCGAATAGCGAAATTTTTTCCCTTTAATTCATACCCGCTTAAATATTCGTATTAATAAATTCAATTATCTTCTACCTCTGTTCGCGTATTTACTATACTTACACCGAACAATGAATCACTCAAAGCGAAGAACGCTGCGAACCCATTTGCAGACTTTTTTTCCCCTACTCAACCTTCGTACGTAGGTAGGCAGTAGGCAGCTAGGCAGCTAGGCACCTAATATCACAATACACCGCTGCGTATAATTATTATCCTTTTTAGAAAGCAATTAACTTCATGCTTCTTTGATTAAAAAATTAAAAATAAATAAAAAACCTACAGAAATGATTTTTTTTTTTGAAAAGCCAAAGAAAAGTTCTTTTCTAATAATGTACCTTAGGTATTAAAAAAAGGAGTAGTTTACGAATAAGAAGGAAAAAAATTCTTTCATTATTTTTTTTCAATTTAAAATGAAATTTTTCAAGTCGTGATTTTATAATCTGAAGAAAATTAAAAATATCCAGTAGGTACATTAGGTACTATTTGAATAATGATATATTTCTGAAAATTCGACAATATAATTGTGTACACGACTTTTTTCTCACTCGACGAACGCTATAACCCGAAAAATATTCAATTTTATAACCCTATACTCGATGTAGTTACGTAGGTATAGATTTTGAAAAGGGGAAAATTTCGTGATAATTTCAGTCGGCGTAAATTTTTTATATCGAAAAATTTTCTTCGCCTTGAGCCTACCTGCCATATCTTCCTTGTAATCAAAATATCGTTAGGCCTTTCGAAAATTTAGGCCATTTCTGAAATCGATTTTATCAGCTTAATCGTATGTTAAATAATTTATAAGTTATTAGAAAGTAAGTAGGTAGGTATTCCTCGATGGGAAAAAGAAAAATGAGAAACGAGAAAATGAACGTATTTATAAAACATAATCGAAAAAAAGCATACTAATCGCAAGATACTCGTAATTTCCGTCCGATTAAATATTAAAAATACCGAACAGGCGAAAAATAAGAAAAATACCTTATGATTATGTCTTCAACGAACGAAATTCAGCATTACGTAGGATATTTGAAAATTATTAAACGCAGTAGGAATTTGAAAATACATTCGGAGCGAACTGCGATAGGCTTCAAAATGAACTCGATGCGTAATTCTAAGAGGTGCAGGTAAATAATAATAACACAAGGTCGTAATAGAGACAAAAATTATAAATCGTAATTTTCCAAATTCCAAATTAAATAAGAAACGTTTATACGAAAATGAAAGCGCAGGCTCTTCTGAATCAAATGAAATAAAGTTCTTCTACTTGAATGTACCCCACAATATTTTTACTAGCCGACAAGATATTTCAGTTTTCTTGAGGAATGAACTTATACCTATTTACCAGATGCATCTACGAGTATTTTTTTATTTTTTATTTTTTTCTCAAAAGAAAAAATTAATTTTATTGCAGTAAATTTTCCAAGAATGGTTACTAAAAGGAAATTCAACCAATAATTAGAAAAACTACCACTTCTTTAAGAATTTTGAAGAAATTTTTAAAAAATTCTTTATTAAAAAATTCTTGTGCTTTTTTTTTACAGGGTATAGACTAGGGTGCCCTGATTTTGACTTTTTTTGAAAACTTGGGGGGGGGGGGGGGGGTGAAAAAAGTTGCCAAATGGCGTCAAAATAACGTGGTAAAAATTTCAGGCCCCTGACTAAATTCTAACCCCCTCCCCCCATTTTATATCAAAGCTTCAAATTTTCAAAAAAATTGTAAAAAAAAATTGATTTTTTTTTACATTTTTTTATGCAATCGATTTTATTGGTGCCCGGCCCCAGAAAAGTAGAAAAAAAAATTCATCAATTTTTTTCAATTTTAAGGGGTTCTAAAAATTGTTTCAAAAAAGTCAAAATTATTTTCAAAAAAATTGTAAAAATAAAATTGATTTTTTTTTTTGCATTTTTCTATGCAATCAGACTTATTGGGGCCCTAGAAAGGTAAAAAAAAATTTCATCGATTTTTTTCAATTTTCAAGGGTTCTAAAAAAGTCAAAATTCGGCAATTTCGAGATACCTAGGTATTTCATGATTACGGTGAAAAATTTTTTCTCATGAATCAAAACTATTCCATCCATCTTATTTTCACTCCATATCCACCAAAACAGC
>FIZT01024845.1:0-12769 GCA_900065295.1 Paracoccus marginatus | reverse complement strand
TGGCCTTTGGAAATCTTAAAATGTCCATTTGACCTTGAAAAAATGCTCGAAATTTTTTTAAAAAGAATCTGTGGATAGCCTTTAGTAGAGTCTAACATCCCTGCAAGTTTGAAAAAATTTGATTGAAAATCCCCAAAAAAAGAGGTTAGGAGGGAGGTAAGGGGCTAAAAATTTTGTCACGAGATTTTTAGACCATAAGGACCAATTTCCATCAGAAAATTTCAAAATCCGTTCTCAGGTCACCATACTTAATGGGCTATACCCTTTGAATCGAAATGGAACTCAGAAATTTTTTTATTCAAGGTAGGTAAGTACAATTTCCTATGGCGAAAAAAAATCTAAGAACTGTAAATCAAAATTTTGATTATATTAATAGTACCAAAAATATGATTTTTTTAAAAAATCAAGAATATTCAATCATGAAATTCTTAAGTAAGTTTCGATCACATCAAAAAAAAAAAACAGAAAATTTTGAATAAATATGAAATTTAGAATTTTTGGTTCAAGGACGATACAATTTTCTATGGTTTAAAAAATTTTATAAAATTTTCAATCGAAAAAAATTCAAAATTTTTGATCAAAGTAGAAAAAAAAATTTAAAAAATTGAAATCAAATCAAATCAAAAAATTTTGATGAAAACCTCATTGAAAATAAAATTCAAAACATTTTGATCAAACCAATTTTAATAAAATTCTTGCAAAAATAAAATCCAAAGAAACTCCGTCAAAATGAATGGAAAACTCAACGAAGTTCATTTCATATTGCTCAAACCCAACTTTAAGAAAAATCGACACCAACAATATTCCAAACCTACGCTCAATCAACATAGGTATAAGGTACGTACATCTGTCCATAAACAAAACCCACCGCGCAAGCAGTCTACGATTCTGCACCTTCCTCAAAAACTCCAATCCCGAAAAATCTCCGTTCCGTTACAATGATCGCAATAAACGAATCCGATCGATCGACGAGATGATTAAAGGGGAGATCGATAGCGACGCGTGCCTTTTCACGAACACCGAGAACAGGTGTAAGAAAGCACCTGCTGGTATCAATCGCATAGCGCATATACCCACCGAGATTGAAAAAAAAAACACAACCTTACGACCTATGGCGACACCTGCTGAAAAATCAAACGATATCGGTTCTCGTAGCTGTGCGCCAAACCGACGCAGCGTCTTTGAATCGGTCGTGCATAAATTTTACTTTTATACAAATGAAGAGGGCCAATCGTTTATGAAAAATGCTAACCGCAACCGAGCTCGCTGCACAGGAAACCGGAGTAATTATTCGGTAATCGGTGAGATGAAAATGAACACTGGTGCAATGTCTTGGGTGGTATCGGCGCGCTTTTGAGTGGTTTATGCGAGGCTACGTGAGCGTTTACTTTTATTAGGTTATTTTTAAAGGATGTGGGTTCCCAGTGTATTGGTCGACTCGGATGGGATTTTTTTAATGGTCCGGTTCGTTTGACCGAAACATATAACCTCGATTATTTCGAGAGTAGGGTTTATTATTTGTGAAAATTTTCAAAATTTTTCAAATTTGAAAAAACGACAACAAAGTGCCATAAATTAACACTGGAACAAATTAAAAAACGCCAATGACAGTTCTCTATGAATATTTAAACCCATAAACTGGCGAGATGACATGCGACAGCGACGAAATAATCGTACGAAACAAGTTCACACCGAAGTTTTAGGAAACCTTGATGCGTATTGTATTGGGAACCAAGTCAGTATATGAAGCTATACATATACGTAGTTGACACAAAGGTAAAAGCTCACCACGTTCCCAAATGTATCTCTCGAGGGTTAACTCTGTAAGCTTAAATTGTGTTGCGGCTTTGGGACTACGTCGGCGATGGTAAGAACAACGGAGGGAAAAAAGCACCGCAAAAAAGACGGCTAAATTCGTATTAGAAAAGAGAAAACTCGCGGTAATAACTATAAACAGAGAGGAAACATGGAGAAAAAAAACAGAAAACAAGATTATTATGAATGTAGACAGATTAAGTTGAAAATATTCCAGATTATATAGCCTTACAGTGTTGCGCCACAGCCCGAGTACGAAATTTCTTTTCACATGGAAATGAAAAATATTTTTTTCTTTTTCTCTCACCTTTTGAAGGTATAATTCAGAATAATTTTTCGTCTGGGAATGTATTATCTAGATGAATATCTACAGAAGGAAATTAAATTAAAAATAAATTCTCGAGTAAGCCCAAATTATTGTACAAAAAATAAAAAATAAAAAAATCATCTAATTTTTTTTCTAATAGAATTCTTCAATTTCTTCATCAAAAAAAAAAAAAAAAAGAAAAAAATATTAATGCGAGAAAATACTATAATAATTCAAAATATCTATTTCCAATTTCACCCTTTTTTCATCATTCCAATCCCGATTTTTGCTCAAAATTTCAGCCAACTGAAAAAAAAAAGGCCTGAAACGTTGAACGAATTCCAACAAACGTTGGAAGTTATGAACCGAAATTCGTTGCCGATTTTAAAGTTTGATCTGCCCTTTAGGATTCATTTAATAGGCATTAGAAATGGGGCATTCTCTGGGGAGCTTTTAGATACGAAAAAGTTGATGCATTCGGGTTTAAGCTATTCGGTCTACGGATATATTTAAAATTTGTGGGAATTTATTAAAACCGAGCAACTCTAGTAGTATATGGCTCGGTTAATCCGCAAAAGCTAGATACCTCTTTCTGAGTAACTGTTCTATTTTCTCGTTTGAATATACCGAGACCAAAATGTGTGAGATTTCTGCGTGAAATTTATAAACCTTTTTTAAGATTCATGCGAAACGGTGGACCTTTCGTTTTAGAAAATTAACGAAACGCATGGTTTGGAATTTTGAGAGAAATGTGCTGCGCAAAATGTAAATACAATAGGATACGATTTTCTGTTTTTTTTTTTTTTTGTTTTTTGTTTTTCTGTTGTTTTTTTTTTTCATTGCCATTCATTCGTTTTTTTATTTTTTAAATTTTATGTAAAATGACAAAACAACGATTTTGCAAAAACCATGGTTCTCACTGATATTCAAAACTTGGTTGTAACTATGGTTGAGACCGATATTCAAAACTCAGTTGTAACTACACATATAGTTGCCACCAATATTCAAAACTCGGTTGTAACTATGGTTCCCACTGATATTTGAAACTTGGCTGTAGCCATAGTTACCACCAATATTCAAAACTTGGTTGTAACTATAGTTGCACTGATATTCAAAACTTGGCTGTAGCCATAGTTCCCAATGATAGGTATTTGAAACTTGGCTGTAGCCATAGTTACCACCAATATTCAAAACTCGGTTGTGACTATGCTTACCACCAATATTCAAAACTTGGTTGTAACTACGGTTCCCACTGATACTTGAAACTTGGCTGTAGCCATAGTTACCACCAATATTCAAAACTTGGTTGTAACTATAGTTGCACTGATATTCAAAACTTGGCTGTAGCCATAGTTCCCAATGATAGGTATTTGAAACTTGGCTGTAGCCATAGTTACCACCAATATTCAAAACTCGGTTGTGACTATGCTTACCACCAATATTCAAAACTTGGTTGTAACTACGGTTCCCACTGATACTTGAAACTTGGCTGTAGCCATAGTTACCACCAATATTCAAAACTTGGTTGTAACTAAGGTTGCCACTGATATTTAAAACCTGGCTGTAGCCATAGTTGCCACCAATATTCAAAACTTGGTTGTAACTAAGGTTGTCACTGATATTCAAAATCTGGCTGTAGCCATAGTTACCACCAATATTCAAAACTTGGTTGTAACTATGGTTAGGACCAATATTCAAAACTCGGTTGTAACTATAGTTGCACTGATATTCAAAACTTGGCTGTAGCCATAGTTCTCAATGATATTTGAAACTTAGCTGTAGCTATAGTTGCCACCAATATTCAAAACTTGGTTGTAACTATAGTTGAGACCAATATTCAAAACTTGGTTGTAATTATAGTTGCACTGATATTCAAAACTTGGCTGTAGCCATAGTTACCACCAATATTCAAAACTTGGTTGTAACTAAGGTTGCCACTGATATTTAAAACCTGGCTGTAGCCATGGTTGCCACCAATATTCAAAACTTAGTTGTAACTATGGTTGAGACCGATATTCAAAACTCGGTTGTAACTATGGTTGCCACCAATATTCAAAACTCGGTTGTAGCTGTGGTTCCCACTGATATTTGAAACTCGGTTGTAACCGTGGGTGCCACTGATATTCAAAACTTGGTTGTAACTATGGTTGAAACCAATATTCAAGAAAGAAAGGAAAACTTCAAGAGATAGCACTACAGTCAGCTTACTCGAAATAAAAAACAAAATTCACACAATTAATTACAAAAATGAATTGTCCTTTGAGAGGTACATCCCTTTTTTCACTGATTTTCTACATTACATTTTTAAAAAGTGTAATTTCTCTCACTCCTCTCTCATAGGCTAGAAAATAAAATATTAAACGTCCGCGCTGCGTTGTCTTTCCTAATCTTCAAATTGTTCCCTTTTCTTACGTCGACTTATCTGTGGAAAAATTGTGTCAAAATCCAACCCTCGATCGTTTTTACGTAATAAATAAAAAATCAAGATGCCGAGCAGCTGCGCTATAGCTACGCGTACCTACATTTATTAATAACTCGGTTTTATGAATGCGAATCGGACGAACTGCGAGGGTAACATTTATGACACATTTCGCCACGACAAAGGTAACCCTCGCCTCGCCAGTTCCACCTTCGTTACTTTTTCGAATTACGTATCTCTGCTGCGACGTCTAAGTCGTTTTTTATGCTTGGCACATCATCCGTAGTGATTTCGGAGCACATTTCGTTTGAACTGTTTTTTTTTTCTTTTTCAAAAATGCGCGCATCGAAAAAGCAAACGGTGAAAATTTTTTTAAAAATAAAACTTAGATAATACGATAGTTTGGTTAACGAAAAAGCAGTACTCGTTTGCGTGTATCTATGGCAAAAGTTTATACACAACGATGAGGTTTTCTTGCGATCTACAGCAGAGCAGTGGAATAGTGGAAAAACCATAGATATACGTACATAGTCGGTGTGTGTATAAAAACTGCAAGAGAGAACAACAACAACGTTGAACTTTTAATTCTGTAGTCGAGCGATGGGGGTAGGTGAGGATGGCGCTGGCTGGCGTTTTTAGCAGGTCGATTACGGAGCGAGGCAGGTGGCGGGGTCGAGTAAGTATAGTATAGCGTCAGCGGAGACTCTAGATACTCGTATGCGACTTATATCGAACGTTGGCCGAGAGACCTGTGGGGGCCGGGCTGGCGGAATGGGTATACGGCGCTCGGAGCTCGAACTCGAAGTACATAGAAGTGGAGCAGACGAATAGAAATAACGTTTTTCGACGTGCAGAGTAAGCCTCACCCCGTCCTCGAGGCAAAAACGGATTTCGCTTCTGGTTTTCCCATGGGGACTAATAAAAAGGCTATGAAATGGGTCCCT
This sequence comes from Paracoccus marginatus, assembly GCA_900065295.1. Lineage (NCBI taxonomy): Eukaryota > Metazoa > Arthropoda > Insecta > Hemiptera > Pseudococcidae > Paracoccus > Paracoccus marginatus. The sequence goes on along the minus strand of FIZT01024845.1, from coordinate 7,284 downwards.
CAGGTCTCGTAATAGCAGCGCTCTTAATAGCGTACGCAGACTTTAGGGCGCGCTTGTTGTACGAAAATTAACCGAGGGACACCTTTTTAAAGCACCGGGTATAAACCGGCTTTCGTTGTAATTACGCCGAGTTTTTGTTTTTAGTGTGCCACCAGGTTTTAAAAGCTAACGGCTCCGCTCAAGCTCCGGAGAGGACTATAGCGTTGTACTGTCGTTTAAGGATACAAATTTGCTGGGCGGATATCTAAAGAACTTTTAAGCCCCGAAGGGACAATATAATCGTTGTAACGGCTGGACAAAATGATGATCCCTTCATAAACTAACCCCTTAAACTGCGCGCCGCCGCGCACTCGCCTCCTCTCCCTACCTGCGTCTGTGTCGCTATGTGCCGACTAGGTCTTACAGCGTACTATATCCCATATATATATATACCTACAGAAACCAAAGGCACAGCGGAAACCCGTGTATACATACCTTTTGCTTGAAAAGTTCAACCGAAAAACAATAAGCTTCCGTTATATGGGGCAATTTCGGACCGATTATAAACTTGGCTAAAATTAAATTACCGCCCTTCCTTAGCGTTAAGCTTACCAGTACTTTTTATAATTTCGTAAACGGCGTCTGCGGAATTTCGTATCGTTCTTTATGCGATGCCGACACTCGTGTCCGAGCAGCTTGCGGGTTTTTTCTTCTCTATCTTAGAATACCTTGGCTTTTCGCAATGAGCATCAAGTTTGCAAAAATTAAAGCAGTTTCGCCGAAATAGAAATTGAAAATTAAAAACAATGAAAATCATAAACTTTTTTTCAGATTTTTTTTTCAAACAGTTTGATGGGGTGAAATAGAAATTTTTTTCAAATTTTCTAACAAAAACAACAAATCCAGCGATGAAACAAAAATGGATCAAAAAATCATGCAAAAACTACCCTCGTAACCAAAATTTCGGGTACTACAGTTCGTCCACTGAATTTTGGCGAATTTTTGAAAGTCAAAATTGGCGTAGATGCGCAGTTGAAAATATTTAAAATTTCATCTAGTTCAGCTAGAAATTTGAAATTTGGTATGAACCTCAATTTTGATCTTGTAAATTGACTAGAATTGGTTTCCAGCATCAGTTCTAGAGCGTCCAGCAAATTTTTGTTAATTTTCAGTTTTTCAAAAATGCTCCAAAATTCGAGCAATTTGCACGCATAAACGCGAAATTGTCTCTTCGAGGTTGACCCATTTTTGCCATTTCAAAGCCGAAATTTTCTCAAACGATTTTGTCCTTTTTCAAAAAATGAAAAATTTCAAAAATTCGTTGAAGGCTCCAGAGTTGCTTGGAATCACTTCTATGTATTCAATCCAAAGGATGAGAAATCAGGTAGAAGGTAGAATTTGGAATTTTTTGGCCATTCGTTCATCGACCATGAATTTTACGATTTTTTTTTCAAAATATCAAATCACTGGAGATCATTTCAACTTTAAAGTCGTAAGAACGAATTTTGGAAAAATGTTGAAAAAAATTAAGGAATTCATTTGAAAAAGAAATAAAGGATGGAAATCTGCTAAAAAAAAATGAGAAAATTGAATTGAAATATTTCGAAGGATGCAAGCTACGTTGCTCTTTAGCAGTCCTGATTTTTTTTTTGCCCTCCTTCGAATGACCACCTACGTTGGAGAAAATACACGATATCTACTTAGAAATATTATTTTTTGCTTACATCGAACATTTACGAAATATGCCTCGACTCTGATTGTCCCTACATAGATACAAAGTTCACCCGAGACTTATTGCAATTTAATAAACTAGACCGGACACCTATTTTTATTTAGAGAACGAATAATGATGGTAATTTGTGCCGCTAGGTACTCACATCGAGTGAATTTCAAGTATCATCGAGACGACATTTTTGCCTTATTGCTCCCAAGAAATGGCATGACTTGACAATTTGGGCAAAATAAAAATATAAAAAAAGGATTCGGATGTACGGTTCGTGATTATATTTCTTTCAAATGAGCACCCAACCGTACATCATTCTGCTCCATATATTTTTTCCGATACCATACCATACACCATGTACCGAGCATACCCGTACTCGAAGTCGTATTTTGTACTTCGCTCGTATACGTATACGTACTCGTACAGTACCAGTACGTGGTGATGTTTTTGCTCTGAATATTCATCATTTTCTTGACCATCGCAGCGCGAGCGTTTTCGACCGAATAACACAATTTATTCGTATAGTAAGTAATTACGTGACACGCGAGCAAGTTTTTTTCCTACACCGTCCTAGACGCTGTCGCTGATTACGAAGGGGAAAAAAACCGACGCCAAATTTTCACGATCCGTCATGTTGGCCGTTACGCTGATTGGCGAAATGATTCGAAACGCCGAATACATAGGAGGCTAGAGTAGCGGTGAAATGTGGATTTTTATGGCGTCGCTGCGTTGGTGTTTGCACGGTAACGATGAACCAGGGCTTTCTTTTCCCGTCCCAACACCGTACGACGGAGGAAAAAAAATTCTACCGAAACGGTCGCTCTATGTAGGTATACTTTGTGTGATGGAGTAAAATAATCGCGCAGTCATCAAATCGTGATGTGAACTGAAATTCTCCGGTGGTTTTTTTCATCTCGCTTCTGCGTGCGTTTCAAGATCGCGTATTAGGTATGCACAGTGTGGAGAGGTGCGAAGCGAACTCGATCGTCAGCCCTGCGGTATTCGGGATTAGATTTTAGACTCTTTGGCTGCGTCGTGAATTAATTAAAATTCAATTATCATCGATTACAATACACAAAATCATCCCCGAAGGTATTTTGGCGCCCTTGACTTTCCACCATAGGTAGGTATAACATTCATGCGCCGACGGTATGGTGGTGTTCGCTGAACCATGGAGCATTTTTTATGCACACGATGATTGGGGTGTATTCGAAAAGAAGGGGAATATTATACGGTAATTTTTATCGTTCAGCTTTCTCAATACAATATTTTAAGTAGATATTTCCCTTTTCCGGAGAAAAACACATGATAATTGCTTTGAAAATGGAAGACATTACATACATAGATAGGTATATTATAGGTGTGCCTGCTGTCTCCCATTTTCAAAAAATTTTGATTCTTAGAGAATCCTCAATTTTAAAAAAATTCAATCTTCAAAACATAATCCTATTTCAAAAAATACCTACCAATATCAATTTTTGAGAAATTATCAAATCCTTGAAGAATGTCAATTTTTGAAAAATTATCAATTTCTGATGACCTATCAATTTTTAAGGAATCGTCAATTTTTTCCAGAAATTATCAATTTTCCAGAAATTATCAATTTTTAAGAAATCATCAATTTTTGAGAAATTATCAATTTTTAAGGAATCATCAATTTTTGAGAAATAGCCAATTTCTTATGAATTATCAATTTTTAAGGAATCATAAATTTTGAGAAATTATCAATTTTTAAGGAATCATCAATTTTTGAGAAATTGTTAATCTCTGAGAAATTATCAATTTTTGAGAAGTTATCAATTTTTGAGAAATTATCAATTTTTGAGAAATTATCAATTTTTAAGGAATCATTAATTTTTGAGAAATCGTCAATTTTTGAGAAATTATCAATTTTTGAGAAATTATCAATTTTTAAGGAATCATTAATTTTTGAGAAATCGTCAATTTTTGAGAAATTATCAATTTTTGAGAAATTATCAATTTTTAAGGAATCATTAATTTTTGAGAAATTATCAATTCTTGAGAAATTATCAATTTTTAAGGAATCATCAATTTTTGAGAAATTATCAACATCTGAGAAATTATCAATTTCTAATAATAACCTATCAATTTTTATGGAATTGTCATTTTTTGAGAAATTATTGATAGAAAAAATTATCAATACTTTCAAAAAAAAATAGAATAAAGATCTCAATTCTCAAAAAAAAAAAAAAAAAAAACTTGAGAGGAAACAATTATAGAGAAAAATTATCAACTTCTGAGAAATCGTTGATAGAAAATATCATCAACTCGAACCATATCTCCAAAAACACATCAGCGCGAAATTTCACCTTGAAATAAACCCAACACTCATTACCCTCAATACCAGGAACTGGCGTTGAATCACTCCGCGGATTAATTACCCCTAACAAACATGGCCAAAAATCGCATTTGTACCTGCTCAGCTGTCCATCCTTCGCCGTGACCCTCTCTAAAACCTCCATTGTCACACTTGACCATCCGTGCCCACTTTCTCTTCACAATCGCAGTCGCAGTCAAATTCACCACGCACCTTACAGTAAATACGAACCTAATCCGTACAGTTACAAGAAAAAGGTACACGCGGAGAAAATGTCAGGTGAAAAAATAACGGGAGTAGACAAACGCTGCATACGCTACGCGTACCGTACGTCGCGGACGCTCATTTCAGAGCCTAGATAAATATACCGTTTAGGTACCTGTTACCGTTTAACCCGCTCATTAATGGGGTTCAGAAGGAGGAAAAAAGAAGAGAGCACACCAACGCGAACGGCCACAATGAATATGACACTCCCAACGGCGCGAACAATGAATTTCAAGTATCATTCCGGGTTTCAGTAATAGCTAATCTTTCATTGTTGGCACTTGGGCATGTTTTTCAAAACTTGATGGAGCAGAATAAATTGACTTTAAATGACGAATGTGCCAGATATCTCGTTACCTACACAAGAAACAGCGCGCTGCGAAAATTTTCAGGGTGCTAACGACGTTAACACTCTGCAGCATTTTTCATACCGCGATTTAAATTTTTGTCTTTTTTTTTGTGTGTGTGCGCGACTTTCTTTCGTGTTGATGATTTTTTTTGTCGTAATGTCATTTTAAAAACCGTATCCGAGCAGTTTTTTCCTGCTTTGTGAGGCACGTGGTGTAAATTATCAACTACCGAAATATTCAAATTGAAGTCGAGTTTATTTGGGAAAAAATAAATACGACAATGACCGGGGGTTTCTAAGAAAATAAATAATTTTTTCGAAAGTGCCTTTTTCGTAGATTTTGTAATATCTTCGAGATAGTGTATCTAATAGTAATTAGGATCAACGTAGTGTCCTGCGTGTGGTTAAAAATAATCCTTTTTTTCTGACGCAGATAAATCATTAAAAATCCATTAACCCGAATTAAAATCACGACCAAATCCGCCCCAGAAACCAATTTCAAAGAGGCTACATACAAATACGCCTGTATGGCGCCAATGGCAAAGGCAAAAAGCCTGCAAAAATGAATGAAATTGCATATATACGAGTCGAAAGAAACGTAAAACAAAACGAAAATAGGAAAAAAAATCCTCGATAATTTTTCACAACCGACATTTTCGCACATAATTCTTAAATCTGAAAAAATAATCTGTGCAAAAATACAAACACGAGCTGACCCAAATTCGTCTCCCCAGATGAACCTTAGCGATCTTACACAATCCATGTAGGACTAAAGCCGCAGTGATGATGATCGTGTGGGTCTGGGTGCTGAAAAATGGAGGATGGGGAGAAGCAAGGCGAAGCTTATCTATATGAGGATAGGGGAAAAGGTCGGTAGTATTTTTGCTGGGAATTAAGTGTTCCATTATTATACCTATTGACGTTACAATAACGTAAACCATTTTGCTTAACAGTGTTGCCATTAAGCTCGGAGAAAAACATTTAAACGATAGGAGAATGGCAAGAACAGTGGTGCCACATCGGGAATATTGGAACGCTTGTAATAGCCCCTTCGTGAGTCGTTTTGAGTCGCAAACAATTGAGTCATACCTCTACGATAATAAGCGAAACTGGCGTCTTGGCGCCGCAAAATTGCGTCCCGACAATGCGAACACGGCCCCCCGCCACCCGTGGCTACATTTTGTTACGAGCGCAGACGAAAGAAAAGACAGGGGTGTAATTTCCAAGTGTTACATTCGCGCCAAAGTCGCTCCTTCACTGACAATTTTCACTTACTTTTGTTCGCCGTATCGACGATTTTCGTCTCCGGCGCGAATAAACTGTCATCACTTTCTTCTCGTATAATGATATTTTTTTATATACGTCACAAATTAAAACGCCAGACGACGCTTAGCGCCCTTGTATCTATATACATGGTGTATTTCGCCGCGTACATATATCGCCCCACACTCCCACATCAGCCATGTAAACGCCGAAGATATTGGCGAGATGATACGACGACTTGCATATTCTGGGCGAATTATCGCGCAGATACCACTACACGTATACACAATTTCGGGATGAAATAATCTTTTATTTTACGTATACGTATTTTGCTCGATCGACGAGAGAGAAAAATTTAAATATTACGGTCACATCATAATGGCATCGACGACATATCCAATTAGAAGGATTTTACACCGGTACATGCGGAATGAAGTACGCACTACACACGTATTTGTACGAGAAAAGATGAACTATACGTCCAGCGATGTTTCACCTTGGAAAGTAATTTAAAAAAAAAACCTTCCATTTGTTAATTAACAATGTTGAAAAGAAAAAAAATATTGTAAGAATTTACACGACTCGATATCATGAGAGAATACGAGGTAACATGTAATACCATCGAGCGGTTCGCAACGTTTCACCGTGTACAGCATATCTACCTATACACCTGTAGAAAACTAATCAGATGAAAAAATTTCAATATTTTGTATTTTAATTGATATAAATTACTCGGCTCGAGTGAGTATTTTTTTTTTTTGAATTTTTTCTCTCGAATCTAGGCACATAGGTGGAAACGTTTAAATGTCAAAAATGATAGACCAAATCCGAGTTATTGAAAACCGACTATTCGACAAAAATACTGATTTTTTAAAATTTGATCAAGGGCGGAGACTTGGATTTTTCCCACATGTCACCAAATTTTTTTCCTGGGGTGAGGGGAAGCTTGAGCCCCAGAAGACCATTTTTGAGGTAATTTTTACTCTTGTGGGTAAATCCAGCCATGATGGATCAAGAGTGCGACTTACAAGCCGGAAGGGTAAATTTTTTTGTTTTTTGAGCCAAAATCAAATACAATTCCAAAAATGAAGCATAATATAACCCGAGCAAAGCGAAGATAAAAGTTTTGAGAAAAATTTGAATTTTGAATTGAAGGGTTGTTTTGGAGTAGGCAATTTTTCGTAATTTTTGACATGAAGTAGAATTGAAATTCAAAAAATAGGGAACACGTTATGCCCAAGCGAAGCGAGGGCGAAAATTTTTGAAAAATTTGTTTTGAGAAAATTGCGATTTTGGCTTTAAGAAGATGTATCAACAGTATTTTTTCCACAAATTTTCGTCATGTGGCAAAAACTTCTACATGTCACA
>FIZT01024836.1:0-26021 GCA_900065295.1 Paracoccus marginatus | reverse complement strand
AAGTTTCAGTTTCATTTCCAAATTTTACCTAAAATTTTCGCCCTCGCTTCGCTCGGGCCATTGTTTCTGTGTTTTTATGCTTTTGGTTCAAATTTCAGTACAAAAAACAAGGAAATAGGCAAAAAGTACGTCATTTTTTAGTCAATGTTTCAGTTTCATTTTAAAATATTTTATTTAAAATTTTCGCCCTCGCTTCGCTCGGGCCAATATTCCCATCTTTTTAGAATTTTTGTTCGAATTTCAGTACAAAAAAGTAAAAACAAGTAAATAGGTGGGGAAAAAGTTATTTTTAAGCCAAAATTTCTCTATTTTCAAAATTTTACCAAAAATTTTCGCCCTCGCTTTGCTCGGGCCATACCAAATTTCAGTCGGCAATTTGTGGCTTTCACCCCCCAAAAGCAAAAGTGAAGTTTCGTCTCTGGTTATAACAAACAGAAACACATTTCAATGATTCGTGGATAATTTTCGTAGGCATAAATACTGTGTACGAGAAAAACGATCGAATTATATTGTACATATGTGGCTACTAGTCAGAAACTTCAATGAATCCGACGTTGGTACTTACGCTTGCATTTCGACGAACTCCATCGGACGAGCAGAAGGATCAATACGCTTATACGGTAAGGGTTACTAAATTAAATTTACACGGTAAATTCGATTAATTACTTACTTCGCGAAAAAAAAACAAATAAATGGAAAACAATGACGAATAAATGTGCGCAACGCACCCCACAAGTCCACAATCGAAATAAACTCGCAATTTGGCGATTGGCGCAAAGGCGAAGTACCTACATATCCGGCTTTGACGCCATTTTGCACCGGTTGCAGAATTTGTTCCACTTCCGGTGCGATGTCATAAATTTGAAAAATAAAGTCACGTGAGGTCACGTCAAAATTTTGATAATTACGTGAAAATTACAAAGTTATGATTGGTAATAACCTAACCTGTTGTATGTACTTGTGGGCTGTCAACGCTGTCAACCATGCTCTCAACATTCAACGCAACACTTCAAACACTTTGATGTTGATTGCTGATTTGAATTTTTTTTTTCAAGAGACGATTTCACACTCATTTTTTTTCATCGTTTCGTTGTTGTTCTGATTATGAATAATTACTACAATTAAATAATTGTAATTCCTTCGTGCAGATCTCTCCGAGACATCGCAAAGTCAAAAATCAAGAAGTGACAGTAGTAGAACATCTTTAAGCACGAGTTTAGCTTCAAGGCATTCCATGACAGAATTCCTCATTTTGTACATAGCTTCAATTTTCATCTACCATATCGACAGATGACAGTAATATCACCATATCACGTTCATCGACTGACTTCAAAAATTGTTTTCAACTAGTAATAAGACTAATTGTTACCTACGTCATTTGAAATGGTTGTGTATATAAATGTTTTCTATTGCATAAAATAATATTTTGTACCCTACTCTAGATTAATAAAAAAAAAAAAAAAAAAGGTTCTCAAAAGCATATCATAACTTTTTCGGAATTTAACGTTAGAATAAATTCTGAATTTTTACCACGCGTTCGTTTCATTTCACTCTTCATTCGCAGCAATAAATCACGACATTCTCTCAACTAAATAATATATATTTGAAATATATTAATGAAATATAAAGTATCAAATATTAGTTTTCTGCGAAATCTTCTACTATAAATACGAATAAAACACGTTGAGAAAAAAAATCTGTCGAAATTACGACATCGTAAGCCGAACAGTTTAGCCAAAAATATAAAAAAGCAAAAAAAAAAAAGTAAAAGAAAAACTCAAGAAACAAAATAGGTAGACAAAGAAAATAACATGTCTAAATATTAAAATCTATTATAAGGTGATAGTCCTCGTCGTAATTCGGGGGCATCATCAATTGGACGCGATTTATTCCTCTTCACTTGGCGGTAACCGGTTTATCGGTTTCCATTTTCTCTTCTTCGGCATCGGCCGCTGCCGATACCAGCGTCGATGCTGGCGTCTCCGCTGTCGCTGTAGTCGTCGCTTCTCCTTCGGCGTCTTTTTTATCTTTTTTACCTTCTACCCCTAATGTATACAAGAAAAACGTGTAAATATCATCACGAGATATTCAAGTTTCGATATAAATAACAAAGCTTGAATACAACTCTCACCTTCGTTTCTACCACCGGCTGAATTCTCTCGACGACGTTTACGATTCATTTGCTTATTACGAAATTTAGGTATCGGCGGTAACGGATCCATACCGAGTACTTTATGGATTTGGCGAAATGCGATCAATCTTAAAGCTTGCTAAAGAGACAAATTAAACATCGCAACGACGAGTTAGAATCTAATAATTGAAATTCGAAAATCATTTCATTTCTCACGACTGACACGAGTGACGCGAATACTCAGAATAAAAATCAGGGAACAAGTTATTCTAATCACATGGTAATTATCAGTGTGAGCTGAGAGATCATCATAGTATTTCGTATCACTTTTCTCACTTTCTGCCTAAATTATTCTAGTCGCACGAATACACATACCTGCGCCGAAGCGGTAATATCTTCCCTTTGTTGGTCGCTTAGATAGGCGGCAGCGTCGACCGGATCTTTTTCGCACGGATCTAGAAGACCGGGGCCGCCGGGTAACAATAATCCCGATGCGATTGCTTCGAAGACACGGCGTAAACCATCTCCAGGAGATAATACTGCGGTTGACGAACTTAATACTTTTTCGCATAGTAACTCCATAGCCTATAGTGAGCAACAGAAGAGCATCTTCAGTTAATTGAATAATACGAGAAAAACCACGCGTACGTACGCAATTTGCACAATTACACGAGCACTTACCCACGAATTAAATAGTGCCCAAGTAGGAACACGTTTGCACAAATCCCGTAAAATGCGTATAACGATCAAACAACTCTGAACTGTTGCTGCTCTAGCCTGTTGAAAATTCAGTCAAGACACCGTGTTAACGATATGAAACGAAATTTCGTATTAGGTTTACATATGTAAATAACTTGGGACTCTCCCCATGATACATTAATAAAGCCCGTAAGAAAAGAGATTAAATCTATAATTCAGTCAGGTTTACATTGCATTCATTTATTTTTTCATCGGTTATGAAATTCATTGTTTTTCATTTTTTTTTTTTTTTTTTTGAAAATTCGTAAGTTTGTCCCGAAACTTTTCGACTATAATGCGCATGAAGGGAAAAAATTCGCGTTCAAAATAATACATTGCCCGAACATGACGTCGTAAGTACAATTTTCACTCAACTTTCCAGCCTTGAATAGCTACTTAACTACTACTCGATTCTTGTACAACAATTATTGGTGCCGAATGTACGCACAGCACACATTACAACAAAGTAAACTGAAATCATTCGTTGGAGCTCGAATTTCAGTTTACTTTATTTCACAAAAAATTACTTCTAAACGACAGTACGTAGGTACGCTGAACGACTCAAGATTTCAAACGGGCGATTAAGGTGCTACAAATTGAACGATAGAGGTTTAAATAATAATCATCGCCTACTATCAACAACACGAACAGATTTTCGCGTACACTTCAAGGAAAGATTTTTTTAGCTTCTTCGAAAGAGAAAATGAAAGTAAAAATTTCGATAATTTTTCGTAACATTTCACCATTAAGGAAATGCACGTCGTTCTCCCCATTAAATAAAAACAAGCAATTTCCGATGACGAGTGTTTCAAAGTCAGCCCATTTCGCTCACTCTTAAATCGCTCCTCGAATCACGTCAACATAACATATCATCTACGTAAAGATTAAAATTAAGAAAAAAATTCAAATAAACGAAAAAAAACACTAAAATAAAATAAACCACAACAACAAAGCTGGAAAGTGTAGTTTATAAAACGAAAACGGAAATAAATGCAAACCTGAAACCATTTAGCATGCCTAAGGGCAGCCAAAGCTTCCAAACATTTCGTCTTGCTGAGTACATCAGGAGGATCAGGACTAATCTCCTTTGAGACTTTACTTCCATCTATAACCATGCGAGATGAAACAAAATATTATTTGTGTCACCTCAACGAAGGGTGTTTGATCATATTTATGTGCTGATTACGTACGATTCTACGGATAGACGTATTTCATGTTTTATCAATACCTATGAACGTATTAGTTGATATTTAGGCGATTGTGGCACAAAAAAAAAAGAACGAAACACTTCAAGATCTGCAAGTGTGGATGACCAAAATATGAAAAGAAAATTGAATTCTTTGATGGAGATATGTACGTATTGCGTGGCTAGGTGCTAGTGTACTCGTACACAAGTACCTATACCGCAAGGTAACTCTCGTGACCACAGACCTGCAAACGCTTCTATTCCCAGTTACCGACTATCTAGTAGATACATACATTACTTAAAACTGAAGAATGATCAAAAACCCTTCAATCGTTATTGTTTGATAAAATTGAGCGTGTCGCGCCTCTAGCCATGTAAGTTAACCACAAAATTCTACTCCTCACTCTCAATAGCTGCTGTTCAGAAACCACCATCGAGTAGTTGTTTCACACACACTCGAAACTGTTTGGAAACCAGTCACTCTTGGAGTTAGCTTAATAATTACTCCTGCGATTACTTCGGTAACCTTTGTTCGACGAGATTACCGAAACAAATGAACGAATTTCGAAACAAAAGGGAAAAAAACTCAATACATAGTAAAACTACACGAATAAATGATACACACACACACAACATCATCCGGTACCCTATGTACCGAGATAATCTGTGTGTGTGTGTATAACCTTCTTTTGAAGAAAACTCTGCAAAAAAAAAATAGAAAACAAAAATATCCAAATTAAAATCAACATCGATAATTTCTTTTTCCCTGTAATTTTTCATCGTTTTGAACCAACTTGGTGATACGATTTCAACCGTAGTTTTTTTTTTCAACTAACAACTGATGTCAATTTTCGAAATCGTCGATTTGTTTTTTTTTTTCAATTTTTTACTCACCACCTAAGGCTACCGATGCCGGAGACGGTGCTTTTGTCGAGGCTGCCCCAGCCGAAGCGTTGGTTGTGACCGTTTCGGATGCCTGAGTGGCCATAGTGTTGTTGTCTTCTTCGTCGTTGGTGGATTCTTCTTTGATGGGAGATTTCACTTCGGTGACGGCCAATATTTCTTCGCGAATTACCGGCGACGTCAGAGTAACCTGAACCGTTAATTTCTTCTCGTTTTCATCCTTAGGGCAAGTGGCGATTACGATGGTCGCGTCCGTTGGTTTTGGCGTAACCGTGTACTCCGTATCTTTGGCAACTTCCTATAATAAACGTGTGAGCAAACTATTCATTCGAATACGATGTTTGCTAGTCGACCGACTCGAATCCATTTCACTTACCTTCAAATGCTCGGGTAAATAAGAAACAACCTTGGTTAGCAACGACATCGTCGGTTTACCGTTGCACAGCATAACTAAATCGATGGTATCGTCCCCGGTTAGTATTAACCCTTTGGCGATGATGCCGATTCGTAAAACTCCGGTCAGTTCACGTAACGCTCCTCGACCATCTTCTCGACTATTCGTCATAAAAAATATCGAATCGATCAATTCAATAACACCAGCAACGGAAAATTATCGCAAAAGTACAACACATACCTAGATTCATCTTGAGATCCATCACCTTCAACACCTTCTTCCGGTTCGATTTCGATGTCGTTATTCGAAACTGAATTTTTATTGTCATTCTCTTCATTATCTGCAAATAAAATACGAAAATAAATTACAGATACATCCGTTACAACCGACTAACATTTCGAAAGAAATTTCATTCGCTAAATCAACTCACCTTCTTTCTTAACTTTACTTTCCGCTTCGGTCAGCATATAATCCGATACGAGTTTCAAAGCTCTTTCGACGTGTCCGACAACTTTTTGTATGGTTTTCAATTCCACTTCAGTCGGATAGATGGCTTTATGACGAGCCAATACATGTCGATCTTCGAACGTCTCCAATTTACGAGATAAAGACGATAACGGCGGTGCTCCCAGTAAGAACTGCGAAAAAAATTAGGATCGCCAAGTTTAAAAAATATTCGAGGAATCGGCGCGATGTTGTCTGCGAATCAAGTACTAACCATGGGCGGCTGTGGCGACTGAGCCGGAGCTGACAACCTCGGAACTCCCGGACCTATCAACAACGGTCTAGGAGCGTTTCTCATCAGCGGATGACGCGGCATTAGACCAGGTACGCCGACTGGAGCTGGACCCGATACGCCAGATTTGCGACACCAATCCAAGTAATTCAATTCGTCGTCGTATCTACGAATTCAAAATGCAGAAAAATAATAATAATCACCATTTTTTAAATGTTTCTACTGCAACAAGTCGTGCCTACAAACGAAGGAATTAATCAGAAGCCAGTATTTTCACGTCAAAATGACCGTCGTCCCTCGTTAAGAGATACTCGGAATCATTTCGTCAATCTCGTCATCAGGTTTCATCACATTAAAAATGCGAAATACTACAAGTTAAAAGATACAATTTAAACTAATATCGAGCATATTCGTTCAGCAGCCAATATTTTCACGCCAAAATGATCAGTCCCTCGATAGAGTTTTCCGAACAATTTAATCAATCTCGTCATCAATTTTCATCATATTCATGTGAACGAAGAATAAACTAAAATTACATGGGAAGTTTGTCGCGTTCAGTAGCCAGTATTTTCATACTTCAACGATCGTCACACAAGGCGACGTAGCCGAAGAAATCAATCTCGTCATCAATTTTCATCATTCGCACGACTGAAGAAATTTCGATCACAAACAGGGTAAAATACCAAAAAATAAAACTAACCTGAAATCTTTTCTTTTGCCATCTTTCTGTTTTTCTGCTTGTTTTTTCCATTTTTCGTTTCGTTTATTTTTGAAATTGTTCGGTTTCATTTCTACTTTCAATTTCGGATCGACTTTCTTCTTGAACTGCAACCTATGTTTACGTCCTTTCATGTGCATTTCTTTGGCATTAGGATCGCTGAATTTACACTCGCATAGTTTACAATTGAAACTGATTAGTTTTCCTGAAACCGTAATTACGTTGAATGTTAGCCATATTCATCGATAAGTTTCCAAGATATTGTGATTTTTGTGATTGGGTCTACCTGATGCATCTTTTTCTTCTTCGATATATTCCGATCCTACGGCTGGACGATCATCGATCAATATATCATTTTCTTTCTTTTCTTCGTCTGTTGAAATGTCGTCAATTTTGTCTTCCACTTTGGGTAGAGCTGCACTAGCAGGAGGAGTTGCACCAGCTACATAGACAAACGACAGATTGTGTTTTATTTCGTAACAATTGAAAGGAGAAATTTTGCGAATCATTCTATTTACCAGCAACGAAATTAATACGAGGAGTAGTGGAATTTCGCACAGTTATAGCGTTCGTGACAACGGGTGTGGCAGCCTGAATATTAGCGCCACTCGTAGGTGCCTTGACTTTAGCCTCTTCTTGCGCATTTAATGCGGCTATAGCGGCGGCAGCCTTTGGATCAGGGGGTGGTATAGGTTTACCTAACCTTGTATGCAATTTGACAACCTGAAATTTATATGAGAAATAAGTTTCAATTACATGGAGAATTTCCACGAATTGGGAAAATGCAAAGCAACATCGTCGAAAGGAAGTAATCAGATGAGAATAAATCAGGGAACAAGCTGTTATCATCATCGATTAATACAGCGAGCTGAGCTTATCGTGTCATCATATCAACTTCAACGATGTTTTCAATAATATCATTAAATAATCATTCTGTTCGGCCAGAAATTACATAAAATAACACAAAATATGAATGTCGCACTTTTTCGAAAGAGATAATCAGATTAAAATAAATCAGGGAACAAGCTGTTATCATCACAGAGTAATACAGCGAGCTGAGGTTATCGGGTCATCACATCAAAAATCAAATTTCAACGACGTTTTCGATAATATCGTCAAGATATCTATTCGGCCAAAAAGTATATAAAATTAACAATGTCGCGTAACTTCTTCGAAATAGATGATCAGATTTGAATAAATCAGGGAACAAGCTGTTATCATCACAGAGTAATACAGCGAGCTGAGGTTATCGGGTCATCATGTCTACTTCGTCGATGTTATATATACGCTAAAGAGATGTCATAAACTCAGCCATAAGATAAATACAGGGAACTAAAATTGTTCTCTTCACAAATTTGTTCAGCGAGCTGAGATTAGATCAGGTCATCATCGTCTGACACGAATTATAATGTGCATTGATTAATTACCTTAGTATGTTTGGCTCCACGCAAATGGGCCGCGTACGCATCAGCGGCGGTACATTCGATATCACATAATTCGCACACGAACACGGGTAAACTCCCTCCAGTCGTGGCTTTACCTTTGGTTTGCTCTGGTTTTGCTTTGGCAACTTTCTTCTTATGTTTCTGCCCTTGCAAATGATCATGGTATGCCTGTACATTATGAAAAGAAAAAAAAAGGTCAACACTTGCCGTTCAATTTTCTCATAAGAAAATTCAATTTAAAAAACACCTACACTCGGCCCAGCGCAACTAATTTTACAAGCATCACAGTAATGCAACTGTTGTGGCTTTGGCGGTCTAAAATTACGAAATTTAGGATTACTTCCTAAACCAGGCCTCGGCTTGAAATTGTTTCCGGGCTTAGATGCAGCTCTTGGATTCTGATTCATGTACATGGTAGCAGCAGCATTGAACAAAGCGGCGTCGTACGGATTCGAATAATTCGCCGCCGAATTCGATGTAGCATTGCCTACTGGGGAAAAAAAATAGACTCTAGGTAAAGAGGCTACACTTTCAAAAATTACAAATAGGCAAAGCAGATCAGTCAAATCTAGAATAGATTCAGCGAGCTTTTCAAATTATTACATTCAAACCACATACTTGCATTACTTTTCGGCCGAACTTGAGGACTATTGTTGTAAACCGTACCAGCCATACTAATATTAGGATAAACTGAGCCCGGCAGAGAGTTATATACTGACGGCGGAGCTACAGCGTTATTTTGCGTATGAACATTAACGCCGGCCGCACTTCCACCGGTATACGCAGCGGAAGAGGAAGGATTGGCCTGAGGTACTACGCTACCAGAAGCAGAACCCTGGCCGGGTTTCTGTTGATACGGGGTATTCGGCTTTTTAGGGGGCTGGCCAATAGTGCCGACAGTAGCCGCCTGTAAAAATAAAACACGACGTTAGTAAATTACAACAGTATCAGCGCCGAATAAAACCGATCTTCTAATTCGTTACTTACTTTGACTGCGCTTTGCGCTGGAGTCACGTTGCTATAATAGCTAGGAGCGACAGGCGACGGTTGACTGTTATATTGCGTGGAATATGGAGATGAATTTGTGGCTGTTTGACCTTTTGGCGTGATCGGTGGAACGGTCAATTGCCTCGTAGTTGGTACGTTCGAATACGTCGGATACGCAGCTTTGTTGGCAGCGGCTGCTACGGAAGCGACCGTGGCTGCGTCTGAACACACGCGTAAATTTAATAAAAATTGTACAAGACCGCTACCAATTCGTACATTTCAAACGCTTACTTGTTTGACGAGCATTAAAACCAGCTTGTGGCCAATTCTGAAAATCCGGTGACGAAGCGACAGTGACAGCTACTTGACCGGCACTAGCCGCGACACCAGCTGCCGCTCCAGGAGTGGCTTGCTGATAGTAAGTTTTCGCTGAATCGTATGTTACGCCAACAGCGGCCGGTGCGGTACGAGCTGAGTACCCGTAGTCGTAAGTCGTCGCGGTGGTTGCACTAGCGGCTAAAGTTTCAACAAAACATCGATAAAATTTAACCACTACAACTATACGAATCAATAACCCTGCATACAACCAAAATCATTCTTCCCCAGAGATTTTTTTCAACCATTATTGATCACTACTCGCGTCAGTTACCAAAACAAAACCAACTTACCTGCGTATGTGACAGGTGTGGCGGATGTCTGGTAAGTGGGATCATACGCGTTCCTTTGGTTTGAGTAGGACGCTGCCGTCGTAGCACCGGTGGCCGCTGGAACACCATAAGCTTGCTGCGTTTGTTGATATGCAGCGTTAGCAGCTCTGAACAACAAAACATACTGAAATTAGTATTCAGCAAAAACGATCAGATGTGGCTTAATTACAGTAAACAACGAGTGTAATAGGCCATTCTTCGAATACGACAGTTAAACAAAATTACGGTGGTGTAACACAAAAATTTCGAAGAAAGTATCACGATACGAATTAAAATTGATAAATTACTCGTGTTTGATACAAATAATCATCCACTGTGAGAAAAACAACAAAATTATAAACGCCGCAAATGCAGTATTCGATCTATGGCCGCTAACATTTTCGCAATTATTATAAGGTTAAAATAAAGTGAAATGCAAGGTAATACTCACGCATATTGAGTTCCACCGTAGCCAAAATAGTTATTGGCAGCCATTAAAATTAAAATGAATTATAACTAAATTCTAAATAATAATTATTAACGGAATTTCATGCAAAATTACACTAGCACACGCTTCGCCCCGAAAAACATTAAAAATGGCGATTTGTTAAATTTTACGAATTCGACCGTCACCGCACACCGGCCTAACCGGCCGCAAAGAAACCCATGTTGCCAAATTTAAGGCTGAGGTTATAGTGACGATTTGCGATGAAGATGAAGATGCGGATGAGGATTAAAACAGCAGCGCTACAATCGGCGTGTGCATAGTGAAGCAGCGATGCGAGATGTGGGATGAGGATGACATTTAGTTTTTCTGTGGAATTTTTTTCGCAAATAGCGATCTTGGCGGATTTCTTACGAACTATTACGATAAATTAAATAAAAAATGAAAAATTATTTTAAAATAGTTCCGGACCTACGTCGTCGGTCGTCGTTTGATCACGAATCACGAATCACGAATGTTTCAAAATTCAAGTCCAATCAGTGTAAGTCCAAACCAAACCTTTGCCCAAACTAAAGAAACAACATAAGATTGACGATTGACAATTTTGTAAAACTACTGTATTAAACCAATTATGTGTACACACAGTAAATACACATGATTACCAAGTAATATCAATAAATAATACACTTTACAAACGTTTTTTGTACACCATTTACAAACAAAATATACTACCTCGAGTACACACATACAAAAGTTTATAAAAATAAATTAACGTAAAAATGGTCGAAAATATTGGCAAAATATTCCCGAGTAAAGTGCGAATCAAGCAACCCTTTTATTTTTCATTTCGCAGCCTCGGTTTACGTTTACGTACGAGTTTAGACCATGATTCTTCATCAAAGAGATATCCTATCCGCATAATATTTTTTAAAAACAAATTAATTAAAACCATTTCAGCGTATCCCCCTCCCCCGCGTACATACGCAACGAGAATGAAATAATAAATAATAATGGTTTAAAAACATCAACAACCAAAAAACGAGGAATACCAAAGTTGGAAAACCACCAAAGAATATCACAGCAAATACAATACCAATCGATTGTGTTCTTTGTCTTACTTTCTAAATGCACAAAGCAAACCTATATTCTACCATATTCTCGGTTCCTACGCTGAATGCGC
Source organism: Paracoccus marginatus (assembly GCA_900065295.1). Taxonomy (NCBI): domain Eukaryota; kingdom Metazoa; phylum Arthropoda; class Insecta; order Hemiptera; family Pseudococcidae; genus Paracoccus; species Paracoccus marginatus. The sequence continues at coordinate 14,472 of FIZT01024836.1, read as the reverse complement.
TAAACTTCACGTTTGAGTATTCACGAGGCTAGATTCTTCACGCCTAGCCGACAATTCGGTCGTATGTTAGTCACTGTCCGAAGTAACGGTATTTATTTTTTTACGTTTTTTTGCGTTCCTAGGTTTGATTACTTCCTCTTCCTGCAATGACAAAACAACGAAACGCTATCGTAAAACACGATAAACTTGATAATTAACTACTCGGGCCTAACACTTACTTCGCTACTACTTTCAGAAGAATCGGATAATTCTTTCAGACTGCTCCTATTACTCGCATTGCGATGTTTACTCGAATAACTGTTCGTATTCGTTGTCGATGTGCTGTTATAAGATCCGGCTGCTTTACGGCCTCTGCCTTTGCTCGTCGACGGTGCGGTTTTATTAGCCGTACTAACCGGCTGCTCTTCTTCTTCGAGTAACGCGAATAAACTACTATATAATCCCCGCTGAGTATCCGTACACGCTGCCTGAGCAATTTGCAGCGCTCTCTGCATACTGTCAATTTTGAACATGGGTTTGCAACCTTCACGAGCTCGATCCAGATGCCCTAAAATACGTTCCGCGCTAGGCGGCGATACGCCGCTTCTCGAGCCCAGGCCTTGCCCTGTACACGCATAAATAAATTCGTTATCAACTACATACGATAACGTTTCGGCAAAGTGAAAAATACAACACTAACCCTGTCCTCGTTTACGTTTACTGGGAGAAGCGGTCGGACACCGGCTGGTCAACAGTTCGGCAACGCAATTAGCTAAAGAATCACAATTTTGGGTGCACCAAGCTTGCAATACGGAAACGACGAATATGTCTGACAACGGTTTGAGTTCGCGACAGAATATCGGTTTTAATAAATCTCCCGAAGGTCTGACACACAACAGAAGAGATTAGCAAATCATTCACCCGTACAACATACTCGACGCTGGTTCCAAAATTTGACTTACTTTTCTCTTCTTAACAATAATAATATCGAAGCTAAGGCTTCCGCGTGCGATTTGAACTCTAATTTTGGTAGAGTGTTAAGTATACAATCTATTGGAATATCATGAGCTATTGCCAACTGCCACAGACAATATTGTTCGAATGTTTCCCACGCCAACGACGACGTTATCAGCGATACGAAATTATCCGCTTGAAACATGACCAATTGGCCTAAACAATCGATCGTAGTTAATTGAGAGAAAAAACAGAAGGAACTACGTCATCGTTAGTCTAGAATTTTTCTAGATTCTTACCTTGTAATACTTTACAAATGAGTTCTTGCAGTTGCTTCGCATCTATCGACGATACAATTAAATTAATCAGCTTATCGTTGCCGTTTGAAAATTTAGGATATTCCTTGTAAACGGAAGGAATCAGCCAACAAAACATGTAACAATCGTCTTCTTGGCAAATCTACAACAAAATCCCATACATTTTCTCGTTGTAGGGGATATTTTTTATTACTTTCGAGGATGGCTGATTTAGCCTACGAAACGTACTTCGAGATCACAGATCAAACAGTCTTCAATTTTTTTCTCTTGATTATGACAAAATTCTTTGTACAGGTAACCTTTACTCCTGTTAGAAATTAGAACGCGTGTCAATTAATTTTCCGAGATTGTTTATACCTTGAACTAACGCGAATTACTCACGTATACGGCTTTTCTTTATCCTTCAAAAGCTCGCAGACTTGTAAATAATACAACAACAAGTAGCCAACTTTTGGCTGATGCGATCTCAACTCGGTTAAAATGGTAAAGAACGGAATACGTTTCGAACTACCGTCTGATGATTCGGTCAAACCTCTAAATAATATGAACATCGGTTTATTTACACTTTCTTCGATATTTCTAAAACAAAAACAAAAAAAATCACATGTCAAAATTGGACACGTTAGAACTGAAACGGCGGCGGAAATTTCTATTTACTTGTTGTTGGCTTCTTCTGGGAATATTTTTTCCTCGAACTGCGAACTTAACGCTACGTTTAAACATAAGGCGATGTTCGTTAAAGAATCGTTATCTAAATCGTCGTCGTCTGAGATTAAGTTGATTAAATTTTCTACGATGGTGCACCTGAAAAATTGTAAAGAAAATTTTATAGCGTATGTATTCGAGCCTCAAAATATATAGTCACAGCACCAACTACCAACCTTCTTTTATTATTTTTTTCTTTATTCAATTGAGTAATAAGATCGCGAATTTCTTTCTTCAGGCTTTTCACCGTATCAGCGAAAACTTCGTCGTTGGGTTCTTTTTTGATTTTAACTTTGGCTGTAAACAAAACAAGAACAATCGACATTGTTCGTTTTTCAAACTAAGACGCCATAATGTTGCGATCAAAACGTCCAAATTTACCTAAAGGAATATCGTCGTCTTCATTTTCGATTTTAATCGGTTTCATTGCAATATCATTTTCATCGTCACTGAATGAAGGATCGACGTGATCGATCGCATTATGATTATTGATCGGAACGGCGGGCGGCGCTAATTTTTCCAATTTATCCGCATTTTCTTCCTTCACTTCTTCGGGTTTATTTCCTGTATAAAAATCAGTACGAATTAAATTTCGCAAACAAATCAAACCGAACGTAAATCCGTAAATTGAGAGAAAAAAGTAAAGTAAAGAAAACAATGCGTATCAGACACCACTCCTTGTCTTTGACAAGGCGTTTTTTTTTTCGTCATCGAGTTAAAAACCAAAGCTTTACCAGCAAAACGCGTGTCTGCTCCATAAATACGAAGCCGCTAGTTCGCTCGTCGCATCATCTGGCCAAGACCCATTCAAGAATGGTTCACTGCCTTAGGTCAAATGATGAATTCGACTTCAGTTGGCTTAAAAGTAAAAATATCTAATAATAGTAGTTCGCCATACAAACACGTTCGCTTTACAGGCACATAATACGGAGCGTGTTCGGTTAAAGAAAAAAAACGAAAAAAAAAAGATAGATAGCAGTGCGGTCGAGGAGATGATAACGCCGTCCGTCGACCAACCATACCTTCGGTGGCTGGCTCGCAGAATTCGCCGAATGTGTCTTTGATCATGGCGCGTAGTTCGCGATCCAATTTCGGATTATCGAACAACGGTAACAACGATGGTAACACGCGTTTTTCTAAAATTTGATACAACGAACTGAATACTCCGTTTCGAACTTGTTCCGCAATTGGCGGATAGAAATTTGGAATTATCTGCAAAATAACAAAAAATCAACGCGTAAATTGGACGATCAAAAATTTTCAAACTGCTCACTCGAAGAGAAAACAGTTCAGCAATGTTATACGAAATTGTAAAAAAAAACATAACCAACGATATGCTTCGAAATTCAATTTTTTATACACACATCAACAAATGAGCATGTTTTAGACGGTCTACAAACACACAATTACGCATTAGGTACGTAAATATACTTACTCTACACAAGAAATCTAATAAACTTGCGGTAACAGCCGAGTGAGTCTTTTGGGAATTATTCATTACTAATATCGCAGGCTCTGTAATTTCAAAAAAATAAAAACCATTATTCGGCGATTGATTCGAGGATTGTAAAAATGTACCAACATCTCAAAAGATATAACAATCAACTTACCTATATTCATAATATTATCTTTACCCGGCTCGAAAAATAGCCAGTCGTAAAACAAAGCCAGCTTAGCATTAGCCAATGCGATGTTTGAAGTGCACGTGGTAATTAACCAACCGATAACGGCCCATCTAGGTATTATGTCCGAACAAAGTAGTTCATTAGTCGGATGAATAACGCCCACAATAAAACGAATCAAGTCACTTCGTAACGATTGCGATTCCGGAGTAGCTAAATACTGAACAGCAAAACAAACAGAGTTTACGCGTTAACAAAATAAAACCCATAAACGGTCTAAATTTCGTATCATTGCAGTTACTCGGAATTTGAAAAAGGTTACCTGTTTTTGAAACCACTCCTGGTATCTTTTATGATTACCAAATCTAACATTAGATGTAAAAAAAACTAATTTTCGTTCCATATCCGGCGTCAAGCGTGATTGTAGAAAACGACGAGAAGTCCTCGTTTGTAATAACTGTAGTACTCCTGTTTGAAACACATAATTCGCGATATTAATACGTGGTAACTATCAAAGGCGAAAAAAAATCATCATAAATATCGTATCACCAGTAAAGTTGGGTGCTAATGAAGAAGGGTTTAGCAGGATATCCTTCCATAATGCTTCGATTTCCGGTATACGAGATATATTCTGCAATACTCGAACTAAATCGCGGCCTATCACATAACAATCCATGAATCGTTCGCGAAGCAGCGAAATCACAAAAGTTACTTCTTTTTGGCGCAACTTAGCCAGCGACGAACTAGAATGATCTTCGATAAATCGTAAAAATGAATAAACAACCGAAGCCAACAACCACGGAAATTTTTCCAGCCACTTTCTGTTTTGGAGAAATTACGATTAATGAAGATTTTTACGATATTAAGTTGATCGTGGAGTAAAAATAACGTTACCTATTTTCTACGTAAATATCTAAAAAATTTTCTATTAAAAATAAATTCTTTGGCGAAACATCTCCGCTTGCAGCATGTCTCATCAAATTCCAACAAAGTGTATCAACATTCGGTACCATATTTCTGACCATTTCTCTAACCAGCCACAACATCTGGCATCGTGCTACATCGTGCAGTCTGGTATATCTTTCTAAAATAAGCTGAGATATACTTTGAGTAACCGATTGAAATCCATCGCGATTCAACATTCTTAAATCTTGATAAACCTGCGCAACGTAATAAATAAAATGAACAACTGCAAGTGAAAACGGGTTGCGAAATTTAGAAAAAACGTGTGGTAGCTGTTAAGTGATAAGGCTGCCACAAATAGTCGAAAAGTACACATCGGTCTCTTACTTTTTCAGCGTTATGCGGTTCGATAAGAATAACGGTAATCATGCCTAACGATATCAACTCCTCTTGACTTTTTTCCCGATTTACGGCCGTGGTAAGCGCATCGATGCATTCCTTATTGGATAAACCGGAAATGATACTTTGGTACAATTGGTATCCTCGTTCGTATTTCTGAAACGAAATTCAAACAACGAAAAAGATCAGAACGATAGTTACAACAATGAAACACTACTCGTTTATCTCTACAAAGCACTCAAAAGAATAATAGCAACAGGAAAAAACTCGAGCTTTGCTTCAAATCGAAATAAAATAATATCACTTTTACGGCGACGATAAAATTTTTAAATATCCCTCCAAAATTACGTCACACAAATACTTGGGTGGTACCTTACTTGTGCGGAGGGAGATGCGTGATTTGATAACTAGATACGTATAATTACAAATTTACACTTATTTTCGATAAATCCTACCTCTTCGATATCATCTTTTTTTGCGTCGACTATGGTTACGTTAAATAATCTGGAAGTGGTTGTTCTAACTTGCTGCTCCATTTTCATAACTGCCAATGAGTCACGTATAATGGTTGATTAAAATGAACTTATCACTGCGTACAGCATCGTACACTATCCTCCAGTCGATGGTAGATATACAATGCAACACATTTTACAGGTCGAGCTTCAACAACTGAAAGCTGCGGATGAATACACGTAATAAACTATCAAAACAAAAACAGTGGAGTGGTGGTACACAAAGCGTAAAACGTAAAATAGTTCCTCGTTAAACTCGAAACATTTTCTTTAAATTCGATCGCACATCGTTCAAAACGTTATTTACGTACAGTTCACGACATTAGGAAATATTCAAAATATGAAAATTATACCGAAATAGGGCCGTTGCAATCGACATTACCAACGTTTTAGCTAGAATGTGTGACAGACAGAACGTACGTTCGCCTTCAACACACATAACTCTCAAAATAACAACGAGGAGCAGCGCTGAAAATGGGATTTTCTCTCGCGATAAACGCAAAATTTCCCATTTATTACAGTTTGGAGAGAATTTCGTAATTCCATCTTCTTCACAAAGGTAATAATTTCGACTTTTTGCGTACAATTTCGCGAGAAATAATTGAAAATAAAGAATATTGAAATGAAAATGAAACGAAATTAAGTCTAGCAAAATACTTGAGAGTTTTCACGAGAAATTCCACCTTTGAAATTTCAGTCAACTTTTCAATTTATCATCATTTTTCAGCCTGCAGCTTTTAGCGAGTTCAAATTTTCAGATTCAGGTTTGTTCAGATTTAGTTTCGGTTTCCGCTTTTCAAATGAAAAAATTGTTGCAATTTTTTTCACCTACGCTACCTCTACATTTGAATTGAACAAATATTTTTCCATTCCTCATGGTCTCGTAACAGCAAAATGAATTTCATCTTTCTCATAACATTACTACGTTAAATCATTCAATTTACTCACAAGTTACAACTTGAAAAGTTGAACTTTATTTCAAAAAAACTGAGTACCTAGTGGAAACAGCAACGTCATTCATCACCCACTTTCACGAACCTTCAGTTTTTGTTTCAATGTTTCATGCTATGAATGAAACGAAAATTGAAGATTCAACATGTTCTATCGCTTTCATCTGTATCGCAATTCGTAAATTTGCGACAAATTGAGATGTCAGACGCCTACAAAAGGGTCATCAACTCCAGAAATACAAAACCAGGGTCAAGAGCAAAAACTCAAAGAATCTAATAAGGAAAAATGCGGGGCATAACAGTCTACGAGTCAAATATAGCCCGAAGATATATGTATACACAAGGCGGAGGGTCCGAACACAAATAAATTTCATTATCATCTTTACAGCAACTCGAATGAGCCTCCTGGTCTCCATATAATTTTCAATTTCAAAGTTGAGATACTGGAGGAAAGAACAAACTTCACAGAGTCGAGACTTCACCTACTCGACAATAAACTCGTTGACAAAAAAACAAAGCATAATCTCCATATATTTCCTAAAATTATCAATAATAACTGAATACAATTTACACTGATTAATATATACGTAGGTAATTAACAATTTCAACGGTACAATTAATTCCCACAGTAATTTAATTCCAAATTCTGATAAAACATTTTTTGCCTGGACAAAAATAATTTAAAAAGAAAAGCCGAACGCGGGTATTAATATTCTTACACAACTTATAATTAAAGGTATACTTTCGCATCGCAAATAGTCGTTTAAAATTAGGCTATGAAAAATAAACCGAACCTTTCGAACAGAAAGTTGTTTTCTTAATGAAATAAAAAGTAGTAACTGAATTTATGACAAAAAAATATTAATTACAAAAATATTCCTCGAAAATATAAGATTAGACTTTGACAAAAAAAAAATATAATTATGTTGGAGACGCGGTGAACAAAAAAAAAACATAAAACATCAGTTATACCCAGGTTAACCACAAAAAAGAAGAAAAAGAGTACAGGGTACCAATATTAACAAAAACATTATTTTCAAGCCTATCATCACGAAGAAAGAAAGTATATCACCGAGCTATGAAGATTGAAATAATTTATGTCAAAAAAAAGAACGAACAAGAAAATGGGAGCAATCAGGGGGACAATATTAAATTATGAAATAAAAAATATATATATTACAACTGTACATAATGTATTTAGACGTTAACCGTGTAAAAACATGAATAAATAAACAAAAAAAAAAGAGATGAAAATTCTTTTACGCGTGTTGCATCATTTCAAGCAAATGAATATTATACTTTTGGCCGGGGGACATGAAAAAATTTTGATTTCTCGGGTAAGAGGAAAGTGTTGCAAACTGCCCGTTGTTAATATTGGGGATAGTACATTACATACAAAAAAATAGGATTCGTTTAATCGAATTCCAAGTCTACGTTGAACGGTCCGTATGAGCTGTTACTAGACGATGAACTCGAAGAACTACTGGACCCGCCGCTGGATGACGTACTCGATGAGTTACTTGACGAGCTACCGCTGTTCATGTTCGATCTTGTAGCTCTGTTCAAACTGTGGAGTACAAACAAATCGATATCATTACATAGACATTAAAAATTTTCAAGTCCCTCCTCCACCCTTTAATTAATGTACCTATGCTACGCATTTACTCGGAACGTTTAGTCAACTTCAGCTACCTTGCACGACTATCGAGTCACAATTCTATCATGAAGAAGTCATAGTGATCACGTTTTTGAGCGAGTAAAAAAAAAAATGAAATAAAAAGTCAACGACCAGTGCAGCGTCCCTGTCGCCGATTTGAGATATTTCGACGATTCGACTAACGACAAAAACCAGTCTCTTCACCTCCCTATGTTTTACTAAGATAAATATCTAATTACCTGAACGTCGAAATTCGATAGGGGAAAAAAATGATCATAATACGAAGCGAATGACGACGATCTACAGATGATAACTTGTACAGTCGCGGCTAAAATGCCCTTCGGCTCCGCAAGTTCGGCACAGTCGAACGCGACCCTCGTTCGTACCGGACACGGGGGCCGGGCAATTCCGCGCTATGTGTCCGAGCTGGTGACACTGAAAGCATCTGTAGTTCTCGTGGTTATTTAGGCCGCCGGACTGGTGGTGGTATCTACTGGTGGACGGACCGCTACCATCGTGTGTTCGCGGATTAGCGGACGACGCTCTTGGGGTGAAATTGTTCGATCTGGAAGATTTACACCATTCTGGGGTCGACTCACGTAAATAGCGACAGTCGCTGGTTCTGTGATTTTTGTAACATCTGTCGCACCTGTCGCCGGCTGCGTTAAAGGGTCGCGGCAACGTATCATTCAACGGCGCTATAACAGCGCCCGGAAATCTGTTAACAATCGATCTAGCCGATGTAGACCAAGGCGACCAGTCAGTCGAAGCGTGATTGGTGGTCGACGTTGCGCGTCGCGGCGACTCCGACGCGTCGTTTAGCGGTATTCTTGGGTCGGAAACCGGTCTAGGCCAGGACGTCCGGCCGTTCCACCTTGGGCGTCGCGGCGACTCCGACGTGTCGTTCAGTGGTATTATTAGGTCGCCGTATCTGTTATTCGGCGTGGACCATGAAGACTGGGAGGTCGAGGCGGCACGGTCGTTCGACGTCGGGCCTGTACTGCACTCGCAAGAGTTGTAATTTCTCGAGCACCTCTGGCACGTTTTCTTCCAACAGTCTCTGGCCATGTGACCAGGTTTGTGGCATTTGTGACAGATCAACTTGCGTTTACGTCCATTGGTGGTATTTGAGCCGCTGCCGCCGCCACTGCCGTTCGTCTGCCTAAATCCGGCGAAATTGGCGGCCGAGTTGGAGCTGCTGCCGCCACTCGGCGATACCATGTCGTTATCCCAGGTACGGAACAGCGTATCGAGCGTGCACATTTCCGGCGGATGCTCGCTATAGTCTAGGCCGCAAACGCCGCATTCCATTCCCAGCGACAAATTATCGAACACGTCCGACCCGCTGACGCTGTTAGACAGGTAGTCGTCGTCGTCGTCATCGTAGCCGAAATCCACTTGCAAAAATTCGTGCAACGGCGCAGCTTGGCTAGGGCTGAACGTCGAATCGGACCAGCTACCGCCCCGATTACTGGACACCTCCGTCGGTACCCTTTCAAAGAGCACGGCTCGTCCTCGTCCTCGTCTCTCTTGGCTGGGACTGAACGTCGAATCGGACCAGCTTCCGCCTCCGTTACTGGTAGACATCCCCAAAAGGCCATCGATGATCGCGGCTCGTCCTCGTCCTCGTCTACGACTCTGCGACCGATTGCGACGTCGTTGCGGTACAGTATCTGCTGCGTGGCAGTTTCGAGCTAAGTGGCCCGACTGGTCGCATTTATAGCAACGGTCAGCGCCGCCGCTCGACTGCCGAGTCGTACACTCGCGAGCGTAGTGGCCGATTTTGTTGCAACGGTAGCAACGTACGTTATTTCGTCGGCTGCTGCCACTGCTGCTGGTCGCGCCACCCCAACCTGATGTACTGCTGGGCGTGTACGTCTGCTGAAGTATCGATAATCTATGCACGTCGCTATAAACAACAAAAAAAAAGGCAGAAGAGACGTAACAAAACTTATCGTCTTCGCGTCGTTACTCGTTACACCAACGTTTATGAATAATTTCTAAATCTACAATATTTATCATTAACATTTCAATTACGAAATATCGCCTTCGACTACAGAAAGCGAAACTTGCCAAACCGTTTTATAAACGCCCAGCCACCAATGATTACTATAAAATTAGCTACTTTTCCTCTATACGCACGTACTCGGTAGATAATTTCATCGATATTTTTATATTATACTATAGTCAGATACCATTTCTGAGTACAGTAAAACCTACATTACTCGATTTCGTAATATGAAACAATAACTGAAAAAAGTAATTTTCAATTTCGTCGAAACAAGTAGAAAATTACTTTTTTTAAATAAAAAATAAAAAACGGAATCAGATGATGAAAAAAAAACAAATTAATAATAACCATCCCCAAAACCAAGCACAAAAATCTACCTTGTCTAGACAAATGGAAAAATTTCTTTGGAAATAGAATTCGAATAATTGCGGTCTTACTGTACGAAGCACAATGTACATTCATTAGGTACATAACATATGTACTAACTAGAACATTAATCATCTTACGTATGTGGTACTTACTTAAGCATAATAACTATGAAAAAATAACAAATGAAATAACTTCTATCAACTCGTTATAAAGTAAATTGAAAATTACACGAATTGTTTCAACATTATCGATTGATACTATTTCTAGCCTATCCTAACCTACGTAAAACTACACGAAATCAGTTTCCATTATTCGTACAAATTAAATCTACAGACTACCTATCAAGAAGTGCACTCTTCTTTTCAAGAAGAAGGAGAGCAAAAGTTACTTGAAATGACGCAAGAATAGCACAAAAAACTTTCTTATCCCGCGCACAGCTGGGAAGGAGGCGAAAAGGGGATATTTTTCGACCCAAAGCCGGAGCAAAAAAGTCCAGTAAGGTTCATTCACTGCATCACTGATTGTGAGTTGATGATCGAAAAAAAAAAAAGAACTTTAGGAACCAACTCTAGGTCGAAAATTATCCTTTTTTCATCTTGTGTCCCACTCTACGTACATAATGCACAGGAGGAGAAAATAATCACTTCTCGAGAATGCTGAACCAGCAGCTACATCATGTTGAGTATTTTTTTAGCCTTCCTCCTCACTCTTCCTCCCAAAAATCAACTTAACGTATGAGCACTATTTGGCACCAAGTCTGCAGACTAATTTATTATGCTAAGATGAAACATTTCGCGAAAGTAAAATTAAACATTTTCACAGAGATACTTTTACCGACTTTTTCAAGATGATTTTTTCTTCGTTTCTGAGATAATAGATAAATTTTTCAAGCTACTTGGAAAAAGTAATGGTAAATTATAGTTTTCAAGAATCATACTAAACTTCCATTCAGAAAATTAAAAAATAAAAATAATTCAACGATAACATGTGGACTTGAATAACTGGAAACCGGTGACGCGAACACTTAGATTACCCGGCACAACAGCTCTTGCTCTAGAAAAACATCTCGTACGTCGAACTTATAAAATAATACACAAACAAACTGGCAGCTTAATTTAAAACGAGAATTATACAAAAATTAATTACGCACAAGGCAGGATCACTTGAAAACGAAAGAATTGAGTTTAGAGGCAGCCAGAAGCTAAATGAGGAAATAAAAAGGAACGAATGAAGTGATTTTAAATTATACTTTCATTTTTTTTCTAACCCTTGAAGAAGGAAGCGAGACGAAATAATTTCCATCAACGTACGTATGCACTACGAACGTAACGATGTAGTTTCTTCTCTAATAAATTGATATCGTCGATAAAATCTGCATAAGGAATTACTAGTTGGTTTCAACCAAAATGCTCGCAACCTCCCTCATCTAACGTGGTAAAAAATTATTCAAACTTGAGCTATTTTTGTTTCGGTACTTCGCAATTCTCATGGTATGTAAAATGAAATAAACAATGACAATGTCAAAGATATAGACATAGATAAATTTCAAGGTGAGTGATATCAAATGTACGCATTACTCACTTAATCGCGATAAAAGAAATGCCATTCGTATCGGATTTGATTTTTTTTTAAAACATGTATCGAAATGAAAACATTCGCTCAAATATTCTTATCACTCGCATTCTCCTCACATGCTCAGACTTACTCACTAATAAAAAGAAAATTAGGGGAAAAAATTGTACTTTGTCACTTTTCACAGACCGATAAAGCAAACAAGGTAGCTGATCTGCGACAAAAATTTCAATACATGAATCACGTTCCGAATAAACGTTTCCAAGTTCTAGACAAGGTAGACGGACATGAATTAACTGATTCCTTTTTCATTCCGGTTTATAAATTTGAATATAAAGTTTACAAATAGCTGAATAAAACTAACCTCAGTAAAGCTTCTAAGCCACCGGTATGTGGGAATCCCAGTCTAGCTTCGTTATCATCACTAAGTAACTTGCGACAAATGGGACACGTGCCGTGCTGTAATATGAAACGATTTCGACGATATAAGTATGTACTATCCTGGTACGGTCTCAAAAGTGAAAACACGTCACGAAATACTTACGAGTTCTAACCAAGGTACGATACATAAATCGTGATAAATATGATCACAAGGCAACTGACGTACTTTTTCAGTCATTTTGAAAGAATCCCAACAAACTGAACATTGCATATTTTCAGCTGAAGAAAAAAAAAGCAAACGCATCACGTTACTCTCAAAGACACGTCTTATTTTAGCGGGTGCCGAGTATAATAATCGCGTGTACTTACAAACTTGTTGGGCAGTTATCGATACAAATGGTAATTCGTTAATTTTATCTTTAGCTAGAGGCGGAGGCCCGCTGGAATCCATTTGATTTAATAATTGCGTAACTATCGTGTCTAATCCTTCGCGACCCCAAGCGTAATCGCCCGGGTTGCCTACTAATAACCTGTAAAATAAAATTCGATCAGCACATTCGTACTTTAAAAAGTTTTAAAATTATCATTCACTTACACAGGGGCATTCCCATCAAAATTTTGCTGATTTCTAGGAATATTACTCAGAAACTCGGTGAGCATTTGCTCGAAAGTTGCAGTATGTTGATTTCTACCTCTTCGGCGTTCGTTTTGCCTATTACTAGAATTTAATTAATATTTTACAAAATGGTCAAACACCGGGAATATTATCAATACTGTATAAATATATGAAATACTAACGGATTTGACGAAGTATCTCTTCTGCTACTAGAAGATGGTCGATTATCCGTATTTCTGGCGTTGGATTCGCCCCCGCCCATGATCACTTCTAGATTACTGCTAATATCGTCGAAGACTCGATTCAACACCTGAAAATTATAACATTACGGGACGTTCGATATTATGTAACAAACATGGCGTAAATCAACAAACCACAACGGGATCCGCTTCCATATCATCTCTATTTTCCGCTCCCCTTTCCGAAAACGGTGACGAAGCGGAAGCAGTATCGGGTAATTTTTCAATAAAACCTTGATGACAATCAGGACACAAGAAATTCTGCGAAAAAATAACACACGTCGATGTACAAACGTCTGTAATACGTAATTGACAAGTAGTATAATACACAAGGGAGAAAAAAGTATTTTTGACAAGTGTGAGGTTTGGGGCATGAGCGAAGCGAGGGAAACAATTCACACAAGTCAAAAATCATTTTTTCTACGAGTTATGTATGACTTTTTTCTCAATCAAAGGATTTAACCACTCAAGCGATTCGTGAAAGGGAGTAAAATAGCGTTTTATGGTTTTACTCCCTCAGATACGAAAAATCAATATCAATGGTAGTCTATATTAATCCTTGTCTACAAATTTCAATGAGTACATTACGCAGCGCGAGGGTGATTTTCAAGAAAATTCTTGTTTGAGAGTGAATAAAAAAGAATGATGAACTTACCGTTATGGGGATTGATATCGTATTATTACAGCTATGACAGTAATATCCTCTGGATGTAGAAGGAGTCTCGGCTTGTTCCATAGTTATGAAAAATTGATCGGATAACGAATGGAAAATTAGACAAACGACTAAATCATTGATAAATTATTAAAACCAATTAATATTAAATAGATTCAGGGTTAAATGTCTCATTCACTTGAACAATTATGACACGAGCCACAGGAGCCATAACCTAATCTTATGTGTTCATCAAAGTACGGGACAAGACAAGCCCTTATGGGACGCCTCGATCCCGCCTCTACGCATGCGCGCGGACTCGGTATCAGTTTTTACGTTTTGCTTTTTGCTAGGGTTTTGCTAGTTTTGCTTTTGGTAGCTTTTGGGAAGTCCACAACAAAGATACGCGCTCTTCAGGTCATCGCTGTAATAATGGAGGATTAATGGCCATTACGTTAGCATTGTAGATCATGATTAATTATTATTAATTTATTTTCCACTGTGTTTTTTGGTTGAAAAATTGAAAAATTTATTTTAAATGAGTAGTAACGTTGAAACTACATATACCATTTGTGTCGGCTCATGTATAGAGGGCCCTTACATGTAAAAATAACTTTTTTCATTTTTTTACATT
>FIZT01024834.1:0-15825 GCA_900065295.1 Paracoccus marginatus | reverse complement strand
CATCCCCTGAAATTTTTGCAAGGGGTCAAAATCCAAATTTATCATCATTTTTGGGTTTCCCCACCCGTACCAACAGAAGACCAATTGATTTTCTTATCCCCAAAAAAAGCACACCCATTGAACACTTTTTCGGACTTGGATTGTAGACTATATTAGATATTATTTTGGGGGGAAAAAGTTAGTATACCTACCTATTTTATAATTTTTTACATTTTTTTTTTCAAGTTCATTCAAGTAGGCACCGCTGCTTACATTTCAGTTTTTAGAAGACTGTTTTCTGTGTCTTTTATTGTTGGAATGATTTTTAAATTTTTTAAAAATATTTCCGATATTCTTGATTAAAACATGCGTCAGTTTCATGGCTATAAATATAATTGTACGAGTAATACTAACTTGAATAAATCTGTTCTGTTGTACATGGCGTTAGAGTTCCAAACCACGGAAAAGCCTCCAATATCAACGGTACCTTTTATCAAAACCGCGAATAAAGCTATGTATAGAACTACAACTTGAAATGTATCAGTCCAAACTACGGCTTTCATGCCACCCTGAAAGGATCACTCCAGGTATGTAATTAAATTTGATACGTGTATCTACAACATAGAGTAGGTACTACGTAATTGTGATCAAAGGCTAACACTCACCACTGTCGTATAAAATATGCAAACTGCGTACATTACCGAAACTATCAACATGGTGTTAACTCCAGTTACTGAAATTAAAAAAAAAAATGATGAATGAATTTTTGAACGAAGGTACGACGAGTCATCCAGCAAGACATTAAAGTAAATAGGTCAAGTACCTACCTTGATGAAAAGCTAAAGCTGGAGCATAAAGTACTAACGCCAAGTACAGCACCTGTTGAAAAATTTTACTTTCGTTAATTTCAACGAATCTAAAATTATACGTTTGCTTACTGTGAAGACAAACAATTCGTTCAAAGACTTACCATTTGAATTGTAAACAAAGTCGATGCTAAAATTTGCAACTTTTTGCTAAAACGCTCGCCAAAATACTGAAAAAAATTAATCAATTTCTGTCAAATAGCCTCTCGCAAGTTGAATCGTCTACTCTAAATTAAAAAATGTCTATTCCCACCTCGTAAGCCGATATATATTTTTTAGTTTGAAAAAATGGAGCAAAAATGTATCCCACTATTGGTATGACCAGAAAACTTGAAATTCCGAAGTACCATAATTGAGATCCGAATAGAAAAGCCTCAGCTGGTTGACCTATTAAAGTTATCGATGAAAGGAAACTACGCGGAAAATAATCAATTGTGTAAATTGGAAAAAAGAACAATAGAAACGTATAAATTGAAAAATGTAAGTTTTTACCTTGCTAACATGGACAACGCAACCGGTACAACTCCAAGTTTTCCATTTGCGGTGAAAAATTCTCCGGCACTAGTTAAAAATCTATCTTTAATGGCGAAAAAAACTCCGATCAAAGTCGATATCAAAAGCATGCCTCCGAAAACTAAATAATCCTGATAGACAAAACGTTTGTTTCCGTAATCCATCGTACTATGCGATAATGTTTCTCCTTTTTCGAAATCCATATCTGTTGCAGAAATTAAAATCGGATTTCAACTCGTGTAATTTTCAAGTCTCGCGTGCAGATGTGTCAACACTCGATAGCATTAATCATTGTATTAGACGCACGCGAATATTTGTACTTTGTGAACTATCAAGTAATAATTTTGGAAAATAGTAAATTGGTAAATTCTAATTTGACACATTTACCTGCATAGGTACTTTACGAATATACACGAATGGTGAAGCGCACAACACTCATCAACGATGAACCAGTAACCGCGCGAAGGAGTTTTATCATAATGATTAACCAGAGCTTGTGCTACAAAGACCAATGGGCCACCGTGAATTAGAGTAATAGACGATATGATTCAGATTTTCATTTAATACAACAAAAAACCTAATCACCGTGTAATAATAGGCCTTGAAATTGGTATTATCGTTATGAATAGAATTTTTTCAGACCTTCGAAAATCGGTTGTGGTTGAAGAGAAGAACAGTCTCTGTTGAACTTGACAACAATAAGATCGACATAAGGTGGTAAGATAATCGTTATTAATTATTTTACAATAGGAAGAATTTCATAGGATCTTTTGATTACTGCGACGATGGTTATGGTATAGGTACCTAGTTTTTGTTCGGTGGGGCGCGCGTGGCTACATGAACCTTACCTGCGCGTATTTTTATTCTGCCACTTCCTTCATTTATATTTATCTGTAATTCTGTACGAGGAAACGACGAGAGGTATACCTAAATTGGTTGTTGAATGTTGTTGTTTTTTTTGAATGCGTTTTACTTTTGAACATTCTGCCAGTTTATAAATTTATAAAAGAATGAAACATTTTTAATCAAATGTTAAAATACCTAGCGCCTCTTCAGTTTTGACCTACATATTTCATTAATTAGGTACCAATAAAAATCTGATAGAAAATCCATTTAAATAACGTAGGTAGGTAGTTTTAATTGGAATAGGTACGTTTATTTTATTTAAAAAAAAAAAAAACAACGTAGAACAATGATAACTTGGTATAAATAGGTCTGTGTAGCACTATATACATATTACATACCCACTCGTAATGTAAAAATTACGAGTTGAGTGGCTGTGACGGTGACTGAGTTGAGATAGCTGCTTGCTCCACGGATTCTTCTAAAGGATTTGGTTGTCTACTGTACACCCACATGATCGGCACAGCCACTATAAAAAAAAACACCGAATTATAAATACGTTTAAATTCCAATTTTCCTTTCATTAAAAAACATTTCCAGTGGGTAGTTTGGATTTTCCATAATATCATTGTTGACCGCATACTCAGAACCGGTTGGGCGGTTGTTATACGTACCTATATTCTTGGTGGATAAACACTAAACCTATTCCTTAATCTTATATTATTTGCGTAAAAATAAAGGAAATAGATTTTAAAATTCCTACAGGTATCGGGAATGTATATGAATGAGAATGAGATATACCAATGAGACCTATCTATCGGGCAATGGATGACTAATTCCGATTCGTTTCGTCGATAACAACGTTATTGATATCGGACTGAGTAGAAGAGATCAGGAAACACATTATTTACATGATTAATGAAAAACATCTTGTGGTGATATTATTTTTCCAATTTGTTGCCTATCTAATGGAACGAATAAAGTGTGATTTTTTTTTTGTTCTTGAAAATGAATCAAGGATAACTTTTGTATATTCAGTTCTAAGCAATACCTAGGCCTACCTCTCCTTACAAGCTAATAATAATTA
The DNA here is from genome assembly GCA_900065295.1 of Paracoccus marginatus. NCBI lineage: Eukaryota > Metazoa > Arthropoda > Insecta > Hemiptera > Pseudococcidae > Paracoccus > Paracoccus marginatus. Next base: position 12,537 of record FIZT01024834.1, on the reverse strand, counting down.
TTTTCAAAACTTCATGTCGATACTTACTCAAATTTATAACCGCTATTGTCCAAAAAGCAGCCTCACAAGATAGTTTGCTAAAAACGGGTAAAACTTGATTGCCGACGATAACTCCCATCCTTCCAAAAACCATTACCATGCTAACGACGGCACCTCTAAAAATTGAAAAAAATTTCATCCAATTAATTAAGGAAAATCCGCATAATTTTACCCAAGGCTCAGAAAAATAAAAACTAACCTCATAGTGGTCGGTGTTCTCGAAATCATCAAACCAATCGCTATAGTTAGCGAATTTTGCATACAGCCTGAATAAATGCAGATTATTACTACACCATAAATGGACGTGGAAAATGGAAATAAAAATATACTAAATGCGCTAATAACATGAGCCACCCCTGGAAAATGAAAAAAAAATCATTATTCAGTAAAAATAGTTACACCGATTTGGTTGAATAAAAATCAAATTTACTCACAGAAAGTGATCACTTTGCCCAACTTATTCACTATTATTTTGAACAAAAAAAATGAAACAAATACACTCAAACCGACTACAATCGAGCCGAGATAAATTCTTGGTTCAATGTCTACCTAATAATGAAATATCATTTTAGATTTTTGTCTGGAGATTTTTTCATACATGTCTTATTGCAATGAAGAGTTGAAATTTGAAAAAATCTTACGTAAATATCATTGCATTTCACTTTGTTTTGAAATACATTTTGAGTTTTAAATAAAACGCAAAAAGGTGTCCATTCTGCTCCTGTCATATTCCCACTTTGACCAAATCCCAACGCAAGCGAAAACAATGTCGGTATATAAGGTCTTATCGCATTAAACCTAAATAAAATTGAATTACAATGCATCTTTTTTTCAGTTTTTAAGGCTCGAATAAAATTGATCAAAATGTATATATATTTACGCTCCCATCGTGATGAATTGAGCAGCAAACGACATCAATGCTGGGATCAGGTAAGGATATTTGAACAAAGGTTTTATACTTTGTACACTTTTAGAAAAACTACTCTTTCGTTGTTTTTCATCATCTACGACTGCTTCTTTGCCTTCGTGTAAGGCGATATCTTTCACCTAAAACAAATAAAAAATTAAAAAATGCCTCGAATGTTGCAATCGCTTTCATTATAATGGATGTATAGTTATGAAATTTTCTTACTGGAAAAGTATCTGAAGGATTTCCACTATTCTGTGTGTAAATTTTTTTCAATACTCTTAGTGCCTCTTCTTTTCGATTTGCTAACAATAAAAATTTAGGAGTTTCTTCGATAAAAAACAAGCTTATGAAAAAACCCATCAAAGGAGGTAGTGATGATACAATTAGAAATAGTTTCCACGATTGGAAGTAAATCCAATTTTCTATTAGCGTCCATCTGAATTTCAGTGGTATCAGAAAAAAAGCTAGTACTGTAACAAAGTAAAGTGAGTTTTTTTTTGTGGTATACGACTACTCAAAAGAACTGATCAAGTTGATTTTACGAACTTGGATGCAGAAAATATCCTGCCGCTGCGGTAGCTCCACTTAACATGGTTATAGAATCCTTATTTTTTGAATCCGTAAATTCACTCAAATAAACATAGTACGTTAAATGAGCGCCAGCAGTCCTACAAATACAAAATAAAGTGAATTGTTGCAAAAATATAAATCGATTGTCAGTAACCCTAACTACACATAGGTAAGTAAGTTTGCCATTATTTAAATTCGAAGGAGTAAAATAATCACATTCTTACTTACGCGCAGCCTGAAAAAAATTTGCAAAAGAATAAAAACCAATAATTAAAGGTGAAAACGGTTGACAATTCAAAGAAAGCAGCGAAACCGCAGGCCAATACTAATGTTTTTCTGCGTCCTATTAGATCCGATAACGCGCCCCAGATTGCACCGCTAGGAACCATTCCTTAAAATCAAAAAAACATTTCACACATAATATAATTTATCATAGGCATCTGCTTAATTAATCAACGACTGAGTGAAAGATTCCGTACCACAATAAATAGCGCTGTTTAGGAATCCTTGGTGATAATTGGAAATGTGAAATTCGCATATGACTGTAGGCATTATGTAAGATATTGATGAAACACCAAAAACAAATGTCAAGGCAGCGGGAAGCAGAAGTAAAAATAGCTTCATTTGATATCGTCCGTATCCGCCTGAAAATTATATTTTTTTTTCGCTTGGAAAAATTGAATCAAGTTATATAATAAAATATTTACCTACCGCATAATGTGATCGCTTGTTCGTAATCCATGCGATCCTTGAATATGCCAGAATAGATCTGATATTTTTCTTCAAAACTTCATCTATCGCTAGAGCGATGTATCGTTGAACTCGAATCACTGTGCAGAACACTTTTTTCACCTCCAAGAAATTTTACAATCTAACAATTTTTGCTAATAGACACATTTCACTCAGTTTCATTAAAACTAAACCACATACTATGTTTCAAAACTCGCGATTAAAACTGGTAATTGATGTCAATTCGATGTTGGAAAAAAAAATTGTGAAAATGCACGTGTATGTATTGCAACTATACACCATTATAATTTTATTGGTGTTATGTTTCGCGACCGAGTATAATTGATTGAGAATAAACAATAGAAATATTTATAGATTCATTTTCCAAATATTTGAAATGCATTACTTGTACTTACTCTACTTCCATGTGTAAAATGAACTAAAGAATTTTACTTATTGTGTTGAAATTGATTTGAAAAAATCGGATCGCTTGCGTTGAATGTACTAAATAACAACATTTTCACTTTTTCATGAAAAATCAAAAACCTACTTACAAATAAAATATAGGTACCAACCTATCTAAAAACAGTAAGTACCTATAGTTTTTGTATTTGTTTTGCTGATTCAACATTTTTTCCAGATTACCTAATTAATTAGAAAATTATTCTCACAAGGCAAACATTCACTTTGCACCAATATGCCAAGCAGTGGTTGAAAAAATTTCTTGAAAAAAAAATGTTTCAAATTTTTTATGCATAGATGTCTTTTTACAAATATAACGAGGCCGTGTAATAAATTACATAAATTCATTAGGCTCCATTAAATATCGCAGCGCTTCGGCTTCTTCCGATAATCTTCTTTCATCCTCTTCATACGGATTTGGTTGCCTCGAATAAACGATCATCAACGGAATGATTGCTGCAAAAATTAATTTAAAAAGTTGACCATGTTACGTAGTAACGACGTTATACGACTTTTCATTTACTTACACAGATGTAACAAGGTAACAATCCAAAAGCTTGAAATACACGCAACGTTAGATCCAAATGGTAAGATTTGACTTCCCAGTATTACTCCTACTTGTCCAAAAACCATAATCAAGCTCATAGAAAAGCCTCTGTAAATTAACCCGTAGATCAGCATTCTATTAAAACGGTTCGCATTCGAATGAAATAGGTGAAATAGGATATTGTACCTTATAGAAGGTGGAATTCTGTTTACTATCAGGCTGATACTTATTGTAACGCAGTTTTGCATACAAACAAAAAAAATACTCATAAGGATCAATAAATACCATGCAGAACCAAAAGGAAGCATAATCATACAAAGAGCACTGATAAGGTGACCAAGAACTGAAAAAGTGATATTTTTTAATGATCTAATCAACAACTGGTTTTCATCTGTCCTAAATAAATTGTATGAGAATTATACTTACCAAATATTACAATTTTATGGAACTTTTCGATAAGGATTTTTGTAACGAATAACGAGATGAACACCATAAAACCTACTATCACAGATCCCAAGTAAATTTCATCTTTCAAATTTATCTGAAAATTGTAAAATAATTGTTTCGAAATTATTCTTTGCATAAGCTAAAATTCATCATCTACATATATATCGAAGCTTACCCTCAGGCAATCAACTGTACTTTGGAAGATTTCTTGCGTATTAAACAGTTCACAAAAGGGTAAATCATGGGGATTAGTAATTTTCACGGAGCCAGCACGCTGTCCCGAACCGACTGCCACAGTAAACAGAAGAGACTGGTATAATTTTATAGCGCTAAACCTACAGAAAATAATTCAAGTTTCAATTAATTGCAAAATATAAGTAAATTTATTACGTTCAAGTAGGTATCAACTCTTTACGCCGCCATTGTGATTCCTTGGACAATATAAGCTATTGATACTGGTAACACATATGGATCCTGAAAAAGCGGTCTTATTCTTGCCGATGCCCTTCTTATGCCACCGTGGTCACTTCTTTGAGCTAATTTTTGTACCTGCAGAAAAATCGCAACCAATCAGGAACCAGTCATTTCTCAAATTAGGTATACATATCGCGCTAATCTCTTACTGGAAATGTTTCCGGCTTTTTGCCTGTATTTGTTGAATACATTTTTTGTAATATTTTGAGACTTTTATCCGGGTGTCCTGCTTCGAGTAGAAAAGCTGGCGATTCTTCTAGTAAAAATAGAGTACTTAGCAGCCCCAAAAAAGGAAAAATTGAACAGCATAAGATGAAAAGTCTCCAAGAATTGATGTTTATCCAATTTGGTATTATAACATATTGCAATGTAGTACGTGGTATAATAATTAATGCCATTACTGTAACAAAATTATACCGATTAATTAACGATTATGGGATTAAAATAAGGAAATATTTACATGTAATTTTTAAAAATAGCTTCCACGTGGAAACAACGTTATTTCGATTGAAATATCATCGAGCTTAAGTTGTTTTTTCATACCATCGAACAGAAAAAAAACACTCACTGGGTTGCAGGAAAAAAGCCAATGCTATTGAACTTCCAGTTCGTATTATCATCGTATCTTTATGAATTATATCGGTAAATTCACTTGCATACGTATAACAAGTTGTTAAAGATCCACAAGTCCTTTAAAAATGAAAAAAATGTAGCATTATGTTATAAAAAATGCAGGTACAGAAAATGAAAATAAGTATTTTTCTTACGTAAATCCCGACAAAACTTTACAACCGAATAAAAACCAGTAATTCAATGAAAAAGCCGATATAACTTCAAAAATGGTCGTCCATGCGAGTACAATAAGCAGCGTTCTTCTTCTTCCAATAGAATCAGAAATCATTCCCCATATAAAACCACCGAAAGTCATGCCTATACTTGAGATATTAAATTAAAATGTAAAACATTGCTTTTAAAATAAATGTTAACAAACTATAAAAATAAATCGGAATCAATCTCGACCTATGTATATAGCACATAGAAGTAACCCTTGATGATACTTCGAAACACTAAAATCACAAATAAAAGCTGGCAAAGCGTATGTGATTGTGTGAACGCTAAAAAGCGATGATAAGCTAATTGGAAGCATTTTTATTAATAAATTTCGCTGGTATCTACCGAAACCACCTGAAAAATCATAAAAATTCATGGATGTACTTTTGAGCCCCGATAAAAATGCCTACACACCAATATTACAATTACCTGTCAGCGATATAGCTGTTGGGTACTCGAATTCTTTTCCAGACGGAACTGTTGGAGGCGTCTGAGAAACTGGAACTGGAAGGATTTTTTAAATCAACAAATCTGTACGTATAAGGTAAGTACATATTTTATAATATTCCAATAAATATACCTGCTTTTTCCATTTTTAGAAGTTGAATATTCAACACTTCATACACAAATTTACAACACCATTTTTAAATTGAAGTAATTTATCTATGCAGAGTTCTTACTTAAATTTCTTTCTTTTTTTAATCGTATCATATGATGGCCAGTAATTGTTATTACATAGAATAGCATTAATCGGACGAATTGTGTTTTTTTTTTCATTTTTTATTTTTTAAGCACCTAATGACGATTATTAATACTAAGATCGGTACCTAAGCATAATTGCATAACTTGATTTCTTGATCGTTGGGTGTCTCTGTCTCTATCTCAGTATGATGATTTTTAAAATCGTTTTTCATTCAAGCATGCATCATTTATTGCAACAGAATATTTATACTGCAAAAGGGAGTAGTAAATGTTAGAGAACGGGTGGCGTCGTTTGGGCAGAAACTGTAAACGCTTGCGCGCTACAGGATTGAACAAGCGTCGCGACGTCGGCTGACTTTCAATTATTCGCCTTCAGTGTTGAAGACGTCGATGAACCGTCGTAAAGAACTTTTTAAAGCTACGATGAAACTACTCATAACCATTTTTTCTGATGTGTTTGAAAATTTCGTTTACGATTTTCACCGGCTTAAATTTTTTAAAATCAATGGATGGGATTAAATACCAAAGCATTTTTTCTCATTTTTTCGATTCGTGTGTCGCGTTTTTTTTGTTTTTTTTTTCGAAATCGCGTGACTACTATTGTTCAAAGTCTAAATGTAGCAATGTGAATTTATAAGTGGTTTTTTACTTACCGACGAGCTTTTTTTGTATTTCACTCCTAATACGAAGCTACAAAGAAGCAACAACGAAGATGCCTGTTAGAAGAGGACATGTTGCTCCTCGAACTACACTCATCGAAACTATTATTAGAAAATTTGATACGCATGGTAAGCCGCCTAATATGTTATTCAATGGTTGATATCTTTAACTTAGCATAAATATTCTAAATGTGAAGCGAAAATGACAATTTTTACAGCAGTTTGAAGAGTACACTATCAATTATTATCGAATTTAATATAGGTATTAACTACTTCCAAGTACGTAGATACCTATGTACCTACCACATGTAGCTATTCATCTTAACAAAGACTTTATGAGATAGTTCTTCACCAGAACAGGAAATTATATTCGTTGATGCAAATCCTACAATGCTTGAGCTTAGGAAGCAATAAGCATCAAGCAACGATGATGGAAAAGTTTGAAATTGACAGAAAAATATCTTCATCATTGCATGAAGAATCCAATAGAACTGTTAGAAAAAAGATGACCGTTATTGCACTGATTAAAAAAATATAAGTGTATGTTGGCAAAAGTCTGGTAAAAGTTTACAACTTGCAAGTTTTCTTGATATTCAAACAGTTCTTGGGATAATATTTCATTTATTTTGGGCGAAGTTTCAAATTCTTGTCCAATGCTTCACTATATAAATGAGGCCATTTTTTCCGGCGAGTTTTGAAAAATTACTATAAATACGTTGCATTTTAAATTTTATGTTTATACAAAATTTGTAGTAGTAGTAGATCACACCTAACGTAAGAGGTAAGTAAATACCTATTTCAAATGCATAAATTGAACAAAATAATTCGTTTCAGAAAATTATTACGAGGAAAAAAATAATTGTTCGGTCTTACCCAATCATTGTTTGTTTGTAGTAGGTAGTGAAAAAGTTTGAGTGTTTCTGTAAATAATTAAAACTAGGTAACGTTAACTTTTTTTCATTCAGCAAAACAAACTGACAAAATGGCATGCTGAATAGAATTAAATTAAAAAGCTGTTCTTGTATCAAGTATTTGAATGAATTGGAAATGCATAGAGGCTAAATGACGAGTAGATGAGAAGGAAGTGTAGAAGAGTGCATATGAACGCGCTTGTACATTGCACTTACAAATTTTATGAACCTCCGAAATGGACTCGAAACTTTTCTTTTTCGTTGATGCTATTCGTCACTGTCCATATGCGCAAATTTCCCATAGTTTTTTTTGGTTTCACGGATTGAAACTGAGTTTTTCAGCTTTTCTTTCACTCGCTAAAATTTAATATTAAACTACGATGTTTGAATAGGCACCTAAACGCTTTTAAAATATTTATCAAAAGCGTGGAATTTATTCCAAATAGTATAGGTGCACCAAAAGGGGTTAGTTTTAGCGCGGTAAAATTGATTTTGGAAACGAAAAAGTTTGCTTTCATTTGTGATAGGTAACTGATGAGTTTACATTTTTGGGGGTATTTTTTTTTTTAATACCTACATTTATATCACATTGACGTCATATTCCTCATTCATTTTTCTTTTCCAAAAGTAAAAACGAAAAAATTTTACTTCCGCTAAATCTTATTTGAGTAACGTTTTTAAACCCCTTTATGCATAGGTAGGTAGAATATTGAATTGATGAATTTGTTTGAAAGTTTGAATACCTATACCGGCGCAATAATTCATCAATAAAAATTCATATTCTGTAGAAGTCATGGTAAATTATTTTATTTTCTCCCACAGCAATAACTTTATTTTTTCATTTTTTTCCATCTTGATAATTATTAGAAAATGTTTCCTTAAATTCATTGATATTTTATTACGATTATTTTCGTTTTCCATGAGTTCATTCATTCATTCATTCCTGTACTGTACACTTTTCATGGCTTTCATTACCTATCGAATTGATTAAAATTTTCAAGTTTGACCTCATCGTGTGTCAGCACTAAGCAATGAATAAAAATTAAAATCTTTGAAAATAATTTTAAAGTTACTTAAAATCAAAGATACTTACTTAGTTACTTACTTACTTACTTAATAATTTTTTAATTTAAAAAAAATTCTGCACAACCACGTGGGCGCGTTAGGGGCGCATGTCCATTATGGCAACATAGGGACATGTCAAAACATGGCGGAATTCTCTTATCGCGTATCACCTTGATAGTTCTTTTTCTCAATTTATGATTGGCGATGGTCACGACTATAACCAATCAGAAATCGAGAAGAAGTACTGTACCAAGGCGATAAGAGCTGATAAGAGAACTTCCATATCCATATTTTTAGGGATTTTTCTTAATCAAAGAATGAACCAAAAAGTTCTTTACTGTTCACTTTACCTACTTTGATTTTAATCTTTATATTACAGTTTTTCAAAAAAATAGTGATAATTGATCGTAATGTCGTATTTACATAGCTATTTTTTGTTTCGATTGTTTATTCCTACGGTGCTTAACGTAATTACAATGAACGAATTTCTGATGGATTTCATTTCATGTTTTGAAGTCAATGTTAAGGTACGATTTTGAATGATCAATTTTTTAAGTAACTTTAATTCAGTGGTATTCTCTTCATCTCTTGTACGTACTTTTGTCTCAACATGGAGGTATTCTCACCAAAAATGAAGGACAGACAAACGCTAAAATTATTGTGGTACCATATTACTCTGTGGGTTCTGTTGTGAATTACAAAATTATGACTTGAGCGCATGACTCTTTCTCTATAATTACGAACAATACCTAAGTATAGATATCTTTACTCAATAGATACCTAATTCTTCAGTAGAACTCATCTTTCTGTGAAATGTAAGCATTATATTCTCACTAGTCCAACTTTTCGAGTTTTTTTTTCATGCTGTTCGTCAAAAATTCATCAAGATAGCTATTGATGTTCATTTGTTCAATGAAGAGCTGTGTCAGGAACTAGATTATCCAAAATAAGTTTTATTTTTTAATCGCTCAGTTTATAATTTTGCTATCGTGTACTTACTCGTATTCATCGTATTTATTCAACAATCAAGAAATCTCGGTAGAATTCCTCCTTGACCTTTTACTCCACACATGATTCAACGTTAATTTTCATTCAGTTCCGGTCTGCGGGCAATTTCAGCAGTATTGTTCGACAATCAATAGCTAATAATTATCTTTAGAGAGTTAATGACTTTCGAATAGCATGTTCGAACTTTGAATTATAATAAAAAATATCCCGTATGGAGAAGTTGGAAACGGCGAAACCACTAGATATTACACGGTATTACTTCTTCTTTACATTTTATTAACGTTATGCTATTTGTATTTTTTTCACCACGCAGAGCATTAGATATGTACATATGAACAACACACTTGTCGCATTGATAACACGTAACCAGCCAAGCTCCTAAATAGTGGAAATGTTTTCCATCCCTTCACACTCATAGTAGCCGGTAGGTGGATATACCTACGCATATTACATTCGTTGGAAAAATTTTGTTCGGCGTAAACTTTTCTTTCCACTATTTTTCATATTTTTACCCTTTGTTTTTCCTCCATTTGACAGATGCAGTTTTTTATCGTCGCAATAACTTCTCTATTTCCGTCGCATGTTTTGTAAATGTTTCCATTGTAAAACTTCCATTAATCACGGTAAACAAATACCACAGATATCATTCTAAAAGTGAAAACAAATCCCATTGATGCGACCTTACTATATGTGCACAGTGAGCCGAATATAACGTAGATTAATGGCACAGATATTAGACATGGAAGAGGGTTAATTAATGCAGATTTATTTCATACTCGATTCATATTCGATAGCTTATTGAGTACCTACGTAAAGTATTGATTACGTGTGCTGCTACCGCTTGTCCAATTGTCCAGTTGTAAACAGAGTGATAACGATATTTTTGAGAATAAATTATATTTTAATACCGTGTAAGTTTAAACTTGGATTAAAAAAATTTGAATTATACTCCAAATTCGGCAGCAACTTGGTAGCTCCCTGTCGCGTCAAAAATTCTTCCCACGCGCTAAAAAATAAAAATTTATTCCATGATTTATTTTATTGGCTGGCTGGCTGGCCATAGTTATTTGAGCACCTAATTGGAAAGAAAACTCTATATCTCATAATTTCAAAATTTTATCGTCTTTAACGAATAGATAGATATATTTTTTATGTAGAGATGAAAATTTCTTCGAGTCTGGATTGAAATTAACGTAATTGAAAAAAAAAATGATTGGGTGTATTTTATGATAGGTATGTCTGTGTTGGTCATTTATAACGTATTAACGTACGTGTGTGACGCGCCACCGAAGCGTAAAACATAACTTTTTCAATTCTCGAAAGACGTAAGTTTTTTCGATTTTTTATTGTTTTCGATTGGTATGAGTAATTGAGTAGGCATGTATGTCTATGTACCTTACCTACATTCCAATTTTTTCACTTGTATGTGTAAACCAAAGGGAACTCGTTTAATTTCCTACTTTCAATGTAAGCTTACCTATACAAATAGAGTAGTGTAAAAATCGATAAATGTTTATAATTTCCATCATTTTGTTTATTTTTTATTATTTTTTTTTGCAAAAAAGGAGATTTATCGCTGTCCAATAATTACAAGTATAAACGTGGAAGCAGAAAGTTCGATAAACAGGCGTTTAATTATTTTTTGCCAGCGGTATACGTGCCTCAATGATGAATGTCAGTTTAAAAGAGTCATTTTGCCAGGGATCATTAATTAGTTTCAAATTGGCGTGGTTATTTGTACAAGTTTCTTGTAGAAATGGCGAAATATATGGCTTTCGAGTTGGGGAAAAAGGCTTTTTAGCAAACCAGATCAAGTTTTTGTGGAAAATATTTTTTGCCATCAATCATCGACGGTATTGTGTAACGTTGTAGAAGTGTGGTATGTTGTCAACATAGGTTTTAAGCAACTTGAACGAAAGGTTTTTTTAATCCTTGAAAATTTGCTTGTTTGCTATTTTTCAAAGTTGAAATAAACTTCATAATTCATCTCTTTCATGTCAGTTGATTTCCAATAAGCTTGAAGATTGTATTTCAGGGCTGATTTTGGGCTTAGAAACGTTTTTATCTTCAAAATTTACAAGTTGAAAGTAATGGACGAATGAATAGCAAACTAAACATTGGTCGTGATTCCGATTGAATTTTTATTGATTTGTTTATTGTAATCAGAATGACGAGGTAGATAAGTTATTTTTCACACTTGAAAAAACAAAATGAAAAAATGTGGCATTAGTTATTCAGAATCGAAATGGTACAAAATATGGAAACTTTGTTCGTAAAATTTGCCCTATTAATTAAACCTACACGGTATGCAGATTTTGAAACCAAACCAAGAAAGTATTATTCACGTTTTTTTAAACATGCTCTACCGCCTACTTAGTTAATGACCCTCTTTTTATTCGTTCATCACAGTCAACATTTGATAATCTTTTTAGTAGACGAAGAGTCTTTTCCGGAGTAAAGTTTATGGTTGTTTAAGTGAAGAAATTTGTTGCTCGAGCTTTCTTCAGTGAGGAAATAAGTACCTGAGTAGGAAGTTGCGTGAAAAGTATGCGTTGAAAAATGTACGTTGTTTTTCATGAACGAACATAATGTTTCACAAGTCTGTAAGGAAACGATGCGACGGCAAATCGGAGAATTTTACGTGTCAGGTTGAAGGGTGAATGTAAAGATTCCATCAGGTGGCTTATTTACCAGAAAAGAAAAATAAAGAGCAGTTCAATAAATTTTCCCACGCTGGATACTTTTTTACCACTGAAGTGTTGATGTTGTGAACGGCGCTAGGTATGCGTATAATGCACATTAGGTATATATATTTACCAATTGTTTGCCTCTTCGATGAAATTTAGTATCAGTGTGGTATGTACATTGATTTTGAAAACCATACAGTAACGTTTGTAAGAATATAGGTACCATTAAGTTTTGACTTATACAAATTCGACTTTACCGATTTGATACCTACAATCTGTATCTTATCTACATATAGGGTATCTGGTGAGTGGTCTGCCAAACTGAAAATTTGAATATAGGGCATTTCATTTTTTAAGATGACGTCACGAATTTTAACTCATCACTTCGAACTGGTGTGTAAACAAAGTACATTTTTGTACAGGTTTAATGCGGGAATCATGCATATTTCAGTATGTCAGACGGATTACGTCCCACATTGTCGATTTTATTTACGGA
>FIZT01024831.1:0-35227 GCA_900065295.1 Paracoccus marginatus | reverse complement strand
ATTTCAATGCAATCGAGTCAAAATTGCGTTAGCAGGAGCCAAAAGAGTGAAAATTTCACTTTTCAAGGTCACGCCTCCCCAGGTCAAAGTTGGGAAGTACTGATAAGCTGAAAAATTATTTTTTTCTTCTACTTACTCAAAAATGCGACCGATTCGCGAAAATCGCTGAGGGAAATTTTCACTACCTTAGCGGGATGCATAATTTTTTTTTTAATTCTCGTTCCTTATACCTAGTTGATCTCTGGGGAACTTTTGAAAAAAAAATCCGAAATATTATAAAAACACCTATTAAAATTGTCTGGTGAGTTTGATTTTTTTTTTCATTGAAATTTTTCGTTTCTAACGGAGCAAATTTGCTATCTTGAAATGAGAATAATAAAAATTTTGATCAAAACATGTTTTTTCAATTTCCATTAAAAAAAGCTGCATAGAAAATTTTTTCAAATTCCTAAAACCCAATTTTCAAAAAATTAATACAACCGAATTTCGTCTCAATTTTGTATTCGTATTACCATCTAATTAACTCGATCGAATTTCAACCTCGCAGATGATTCGAGTCTGTCAACACAAACGCGTAGAACTGCTACGGGTTAAACTCGAGGCGAGCATCATTACATCGTCGTGTTTCGCCGGCTCCTTCCTGCGAGAAATGTACGTAACATCGGGAAGGTTCAAACTGAGCGAGAAAGAACTGGAACGGTATCCCAAATCTGGCTATTTCTTCCGTCTAACGAATCTAGGTACGATAAAAGGTCTACCCTGTCGAGCATTCTGTCCGGATTCTAAATAAATTTCAAGTACATAGGTAGGTATACGTTGGCATATCGTTTGCAAAATCGAAACCGCATTCCTCGCGCCGAACAAGGCGATGCAATACGAGCTTTATTTTTAGTAAAATGTAATTTTTGGATGAAATATACCGTATATACATTGCGTAATTGCGAAGTTTTATAATACTATTTTCGTTTTTGTGTATGTTAACCGGTACGAAAAAGATCAGCGAGTAACATCGCATTCGGGCTAACTAAGATTTCAATTTGGTGGATCATTAGAGCGGGGCAAGGGCGGTATAATTCGAGTAAATAAATGGGATTAGCGGTACTCGAATTCGAAAGCGTACACGCCATCGATATATAAACTGTTAATGAACATAAACATGGTACATGGGTTAAAATAGATCGACTGTGTAGGTTCCCATTCCAAAAACACAACTGCATGAAAATTTGCGAGAACCGAATAGGTACGTCGTCTTATTACTGATCGTGAGTTGGATTTTTTTTCGCCTTTTGTTATCGGCACCGGTGACGGTAATATTACTGATAAAACAAAAAATCGCATCAGTTCGTACACCGACGATTTGATGATCTTTCATTCGTATGCTTGTCAATTTACACGTTCGTATTAATTAATAAGTAAAACGTCGGTTTCTCGGCTCCACTTCCTTTTTTTTTTAGTATTGTAGCAAAATACCTACGTACCGAAGGTAGCGAATTTTCAAACTGTTGTTCGGTGTTGACGAATTTTTTCACTTTTCCAATGTCAGATTATTGTTAAATCGATGGTAAAATGTTGACCAAAAAAGTACTTTTGATTATTCTCACCGTTATCATCGCGATCGCCATACTGATCACTGGATTTTTACTGCGAAATAAACAGGTATTTTAGAAATTTCATTTTAACTATTGGTATCTATGTAAGAATTTGTTAAAATTATATTGTAAAGAAATTCGTGCGTATTTTCACGGTTCATTAATCTCACGATAAGTAAAAAATAGGCAGTTAATTTTCCATTCGATTCAGTTAACTGAGTGGTTAAAAGACTTGAATTTTTTTCAACCTTCCAATTTCATAAAAGTCAAACTGAAATCTGATATTCATTAAAAATGTAATCCTTTAACGTCACAAATATTCTACGATTTCCAGAGCAGCGACGAACCAGTACCAATTTTTGGACCAGTTGAACTTCCAAAAGCGCCACACTGGGACGCATCTCGAGAAACTATCTATTTTGTGGACGTGTATAAGTCAACTGTACATAGATATGTGCCCAAGACGCAAACTCATACTTTCGCTACAGTTGGTAAGATCTTTTAAAATAACTAGATCCATCTAAAAATCGTGGTCCGAGCGACTAATATCGAAAATTGTTCAGAAATGAACCACAAGCCGGTGAAATCTTTAGATCACCATTTTCCAGAATTTATTTTTTGAGCAGCTAATTTGAAAATGTTTTTTCACCTGATTTTTTTTAAAATGAATTCTAAAGCGTTTCTTTCATTTTTTTCAAGAAAATTTTCAAAAACCGAATGAGTAGGTATTTCCAGAAATTTCAAAAAAAATCCAGATTCGAAATTAGAAAAATGGCAATACAAACAGTTCCTTACTAGAATAGGTTCTGCAACCAATCAGACCTCCACCGCTAATCGACACTTTATCGCGATTTTTCAGGCGACCGAGAACTCGCATTCGTGATCCCAATAGTCAACACTACAGATAAATTTATAATTAGTTATGGAGATCGAATAGCATTAATCACCTGGGACGGAGAATCTAGCTCGGTAACACGCAGACAAGAAATTGCTTACATCGACGACAAAAGTACCGTGTACAGAGCCAACGAAGGAAAAGTTGCACCTTCGGGAGCTCTGTTCATCGGAACGCATAGTCCTTTCTCGAATGGGCAATTCACTTTCAACGACGCCGGATTGTACGCGTGTTACAAGAACGTAACTTGTAAGAAAGTCCTCAGCAATGTAACCGTATCGAATGGCATGCAATGGAGCGCCGATGCAAAGAAATTCTACTACATTGACTCGTTGGCATATACCGTCGAATCTTTTTCGTACGATATTACCACCGATACATTGAGTAAGTAGGGTGAAAATCAGCTCAAGTTACCTATAGGTATGTACCTACTTGGGGATGTATTTATTTCAGGCGATCGAACTTTATTGTATAATTTCACCGAAGCTAAAGTTCCCGGCGTACCCGACGGTATGACGATTGATAACGAAGGAATGATCTGGGTAACTGCTTTCAACGGATACCAAGTGAGTACATCGCTGACCTGAGTGAAGAAAAACTTTGCATTACGTGGTTATCTTATTCGTCATATTTCTAACAGGTGTTACGAATAAATCCTGAAACACGCCAAGTACTCGAAAGAATAGAATTAGATGCTTTGCAAATAACTTCAGCCGCATTCGCAGGCCCACAGTTGTCTGATTTTTATATCACGAGTGGTGCTTATAAATTAAGCGAAGACAATAAAAAACTATATCCGCACTCTGGATGGATTTTCCGTACGTCAAACTTCAAAGTAACAGGCCGGTCTGGAGTTCCGTTTGATATCGATCCTAGTTACTTGCGTTAACTTTCGGCGTACTCGTAATTTTTACTTTTAAGAATTAAACAGTTCGGTTTTAAGAGTTTTTTTTTTTCTCATTCGTTGTGAATCATAAATATCTGTACTTGATAAGTATCTTGACTATAGAGGGAATTATTGTACCTATTTACGGTATGACGTAACGAATGGAAGATAATTTAGGACGTTTAACCTTGAGTTGAGAAAGAAAAAACTTCACCGCGTTAGATTTAGTATGCTCTCTACATTAATCGATAGTCGCCTGTTTCCGAATTGTTGTGAAATGTAATGAAAATACCGCAGTGGTATGAAATTTTTTCAATTACCTAACCGCCGCGTTCGTTAGAGCTTCTTTTTCAAACTGTGATATCAAATAAAATGAAAATATACCAATAGATATAATTCTCCTGTGCTTATACTTCGCGTGTAATTCATAGCGACAGAAGTTAACCGACAGCTGCATTCGATTGTTCGATTTCCAAACTAGAATAGAAACAATAGGTATTTAAAGTAAGTTTCATTCGTGGTAATTAACTTTTTATACTTACATGCCTGTACATTTTTATTATAAAATAAAATCAATGGACATAAAATTATCCAACTTTAGTTATAATCCAAGTGATTCTTTCATAGAAACACTCCCATATTATTCAAAATATAATTTTGTCACCACTAATAATTAATAAATACGTGATAATTACGTTCGATAGGTTACCATCAGTTGCCACTGCGCGTGAAACTAATTATATTGCATGTAGTCCCACTCGTGTGTTTCCTCGATGGTTTTTGCTGTTTCTGTTATCGTGGAGTCTGTCCTTTAGGATAGGTATTCAATTCTAAACATTGTAATGTAAGCATCTAAAACAATAGGTAGTTTTTCAGTATTTTTTTTTGAAAAATAATACTAAATGGTATGAGTTGCACTTCCGCTGTGAGATTCTTTTTCTATACTGTGTCAAGATATTCATTACCTGTTGCATAATTGATTGTTCGCGAATTCTTCCATAATCGATTTATTGATACAAAACAATATACTACTCTCTTTGGCTAGTTTTAACGAAAAGAAGCGGTAAGTTGCTACACGAAATTACTTTGAGAATATTATTTGAAATAAACTAAAATATAAATTATTGATAAATGAATCAATATTATACATGTAGGTAAGCAAAAAAATGATCGATGCTTTTTAATTTTAACAACACTAGCGTCAGCATCAGCATGTTGGATTATGATTACAGTGTTACCAAATTTAAGTCGAGAAGTGATGTTCAGACTTGTTCAGATAAAAAATATGCCTAAGGATTTGCCTACTCCATTTCGACAAGGAATTTTTTTGCATCTAAAAAATATATTTTTTTGTTTTTTTCAAATTAATCATAACATTATTTTTATTTTTCTTAGGCAATCATCAATAAAAATAAAAACAAAAACAATCCTACGTTTAACAAAATTACAAGTTATACACATGGCATTCATTAGCACACCTTCTTTTTTATCTATTTCTTTATATGTATGTATATCGACTCCATATAAATTTTTTGCCGACGAAAAATACCTTAAATATTCGACTTCCTCCAGAGTAATGTCATGGTGGTAATGCCGCCTTCATTTTCACTGAAACTGTGAAAATGCATAAGTCTCACATCTAGCCCCTAGACAAATGGAAAATGGCTTCTTTATTTCTGATGAGCTGAATTCGTACCGGATCTCTGGTGAGTATAGTGACAATAGCGGTCAACGGTGCGGACAATTCGAAAAATTTTAGCCAATTTTTTTCATCTTCGTCGGTATTTATTGGTGAATTTCAGAAATCTGGCGGAACGTGTTGTTTAATTTTACCACTTAACATCACCATCACTCCTCCGACTCCTACATCGATACTTACATATTTATATTTTTATTAAACTGAAATAACGAAAAATATTTCGGCAGGAAGTTTACTCGTTACCTATACCTAAGGTTGCATTTGGAAAAGACTGTTCAACTTGTTATGAACTGTTTTTTGAAAACTTTCCTCGCCGATTCTTTTCTTGCAGTGAATTTTTAATACCAATATAAATTATAAATGAAAAAAATTTGGTTATTATAATCGTCAACGTTGAGGAAGGCTTTCAATAAGTTAAACCCTGTTGCTAGTTAGAAGCAAGAAGCACTTCAAATAACTTGGTGCTTACATTGCAACTTGCAAAAAATTAAAAATGGAATATACATATATGCAATTTTTTTACGATTATTAATAATTCTTACATCATAATTCTATCGGAAAATATCAACTTATCAATACAATCTGATTCTGATTACAATATCGATAAGCATGAAAATTCTGTATAGATTATCATGTTATATGTACAAAGCCTTGTGTTACATAATCGCGAAACGTATAAAGGTAATCCTTCAAAGTTACGTGCATGAAACCAAACTATCTCAATGAAACCTTAGGCATAGGCTAACAGCTCCTCGTCTCTGAACGCGAGAGCTATAGCTGCTGTTCACAGCAAGTATGCACGTTGAATACAGCGAAAAGAATTTAAAAATAATTAAACATTCAATGAACCTGAAGAGATGTATTCACAAAAGAAAATCAATGACACGGTTAATTAGGTACCTACTTAGTTTTCCACGTTTTCCCTACATCGTAATTAGAAGTGATTGTTAATTTTTCGCGCAAGTACTTAATAATGTTAGAATATATTATGCTACGAACGGACATTATGAAATAATTCTCACTTTAACCACATAAATGAATGTTTTGTTCGGCTGTAAATCGAAATTTTTGATATATTTGCTTAGTATTTCGAGAGCACATAACACTGCGACAACGAATACCAACGTACCTATTACGTACCTAGTCGTGTCAGTATTGAATTTTTTAAGACGCTGTTATGGCTGTAGATTAGGCACATGATTACCAAATTCGCTGATAAAACTATTCAACTAAGTAGTTAGTACGTTATATACTCGCTCGTATGAATTTACACTTTACAACGTATACGTAAAGTGCTTTTTAATCGTGAGTACACCTACTGTACTAGTATTAATTCTGATCTGAAAAAAATCATAGCAAGTGTAGAACCATATCATTCTGCGACTATGAATGACATTCAGAAAAAATATAAAGTAAGCATTTGTCATTCTATTATCGTTTTTTAAATTTGAGTAACAATGGTAAGTAGGTACGTTTTCACTACCTACCTAATTAAAACAATTTTTATCTACCAAATAAATGGTTATTTTTGACAATATTTCTTGTCAACTTTTGACAACGAAGTAAAGTTTATTTGAAATCAGACTGTGCTCACTTATTCCCCGTGTTTTCGATCTAAGTAAAATTTGAACAAAAAAGATCAAATAATTTAATTAAATAATTGAAAAAAATATAGACACGGTGAGTCAAGAAGTACTTATTCCTTAATTTCATTCAAATCACACCTGTTATGAATACGTTGAAACAAAATCATAAACGAACAAAAAATATTCACAAAAGATTTTTTACAGTTAAAGGAACTACTCCTACAGAGTAAATTTCGATATAATCACGACAATTTGAAATCACTAGTAGTTTTTTTCCAAAAATTATCGTATTTCTAGGTACCTAATTTAAAAAGTTGAAAATATCAACAATCAACTTGAGAGCTACATTCTAGCTTAAAGAGTAATTATTTATCGAGTGAAAAAAGCTAAATGCATTCGTTGCAATTCTGTCCACGTCTTGAACCATTATAACATTTACTTAAAAAATACTAAAAATAAAATAAACAATCAATATAATAAATGGGTCAACAAAAAAAGTATGTACTAAAAAATAGTAGGATGAATAGTATAGTTTGAATAAACACGAGTAAAAAATAAATAGTCATGGTACATAGATTAGATTATCTCCTAAAGATGATTTGACATTTTCAGATGTCTCATCAGGTAATTCGTATGACTGGACCTTTGGATTTAGGTGAAGGACCACACTGGGACTGTGCAGCCCAAGCTCTATATTTTGTGAACATGTACCGCGGGGAAATCCATAAATATAAGCCGGACACCAATCAACATTCTGCAATCGTTATTGGTGATGGTAATAATCACTGAGTAATAGCCTGAAAAATAAATAATCGTATCAATTTAAATAAAATTTCTACTCCTGCGACGAACTAAGAATATTTTTGTACAAGTTAATAGTAATATAGGTAAAACTATTTTGCAGGAAAGAAGCATGTAACTTTCGTCTTCCCCGTAGAAAATCAATGCAATACTTTTGTCATCGGATATGGCGGAGAATTAGCCACCGTAGAATGGGACGAAGTAAACAATACAACAAAAAATCTGAAAACGTTACATGTGCTTGAAGAAAATTACCCAACAGTAAGATTAAACGATGGAAAAGTGAGTCCAAGCGGGATCATTTTTGTAGGTACGTAATATCTACGTACACTTATTGTTCGTATTTTGAGGTAATATTCAACTTGGTAAAATAAACATCATTTCAACGATTGATTCATTTGATTCACAGGTTCTATGGGTGAACTACTGCCAGACGGTACGTTTCCCAATAATCTTGGGAATTTATTCGCGTACAATCCTGCAACCTGTACGTCTAAAAAGCTACTGTGTAATATAGGAGTTGGAAACGGACTAACGTGGAGTTTAGATGAAAGGATTTTCTATTTCGTCGATTCGTTAAGTGGTCAAATCAGAGCTTACGACTACGATCGTAAAAATATAAGCATAAGTAAGCGTCGAACTTTGATTAGAAAACCCAGAGTAGCCATTTGTTTGTATTATAACAAGCTGATTTCATTTTGTAGGTAATGAAAGGGTAATTTATGATTTTCACGATATCCATCTCGATCCACCCAAGATAATTCCGGATGGTATGACAATCGACACTTCTGGCAACATATGGATAGCTGTAAACAACAGTGGCGAGGTAATTTTCAAACACTTCTAACGCTCGTACACGATATTATTTAACGTGATACTAATTTATTGGAAACGATTGCAGGTTTATCAAATCAATCCGAAGACTAAAAGCATACATTCTGTAATCCCTATCCACATCAAATCAATAACTTCTGTCACCTTTGGCGGACCTAATCTAGAAGATTTATACGTAACTTCGATGTCTCGTAAATTGGGGGAAGAAGAGAAAAAAGAGCAACCAAACAGCGGATGTTTATTTAAAATTACAGGAATAGGAACCAAAGGAATAGGAGGTGTTGGAGTCACCATTACAGAACCGAAAAAATAATTATTTCATGTACCTACGTGATTTTTAATTCATACGTCTGGTACTGGAGAAAAAAAAATGTAGCACGTTTGTTTTTATGTTTTGTCTGTAAATTGATAACTTATTCTTTAAGAATTTTTGAACAAAATTATCTTGTCTTCATCTTACCAAAATTTATGTATTCAAGTATGGTGAACGTGTTTGCATGTTTATTCAAAAAAAAAAAAACTGTCCAGAATAAAATACATATATAAGGTATGATCTTATGATCTATGTGTAATTTCATTTGAATAAATCGTAATTCCTCATTAGGCATTGCATTAATTTGTCAATAAAATTAATAGGTCAAAAGTGAAATGATTTATCAGTAAAGATAAAAGAAAAACATACTTCAAACCATGCTGAAGAGAGCTTTCATTTTCAGAACAATGGCATTCTTTCGAGAACTTTTGCCTTGCAATCCCAGCACTTATCCAAGTTTATACGGCAAGGACAACAATAATGTAGATGACCGCAAGGTGCAAATATCATGGTTGAGCCTTGATTCGTGCAAATACTGCACAGTTTGGTTTTTCTAAACTGTTTATGCGCCTCTTTCAACTTTTTAAAAGATTCTCCACAGCAGAAAATAAAAATCAATCCAAAGAAGTACGTACTCATTCATGACGAATTCGTTAGCAAAAAAAAACAAACAAAAAAAAACTTCTTACCAGGAACATTAGCTGAACTCTTTAGAAAATCCAACAAAATAGTACATAACTCGTCAAGATTTAATGACCTACCGATTTTCAAATGATTGCGCAATGTTTCTTCAATTTTAGATTTTTTAAATCCCAAGCTTAATACAGCCTATGAACATAGACAAAAAAAATGTATCTTTGAGTTTCATTATCATAAATTTTCTCACGCAAAGCAAAATATAATAACTAACTTGAACAACAGGGGTATTTATTAGCGTACGGAGGGTACCTTCATGTCTCGGTCTACCCGCTGAAAAGGTATTCTGCATTGACAAATAAAAACGGAATGAAAAACATGAATGGGCAAATCTACCCAATAAATCCAAATATTAAACTACGTATACCACGCTAGAAGAACACGCTTCTTCTACTTTGTTTACAAATATTTTCCCTTTGACTCGCTTAACAAATTTGCAAACGGGATTAAGTCTAGCGTGTTCAAACCAAACATCATCGTGTACTTCCCAATCCATAGTCCATACACCGCACTTGAAACACTGCACCTGATCACCGTTACCTGTCATCAGTAGTTCTTAAACATTTATGCCACCTTTCCAGTAAAAAAAAAAAAAAAAAAACATGAATTAATGAATCATACCAGTACAATAAAACCCTGCTTCGACCAACTCTTCCGGAGTTTTGCGAGCCGTAGTCGGCCAGCTTATGAAAGATTTTTCACGTAATTCTTCAGTAGCGTAGCACTCCTCTAATTTTTTTCTCACTTCTTTGATAAACTTTTTGCTTTTAGTTTGACGAAGATATGTACATTTGGGATACCATCTGGCGTGCTCGTGCCAAGGATCTTCTTCTTTTAACCAACCGAAATGTTGGCCGTCGCAACTGAAGCACTGGACGTAATCACCCTCACCTATTTCAAGCAATAATTACTCTAAACACGAATGAATATTTTTAGCGTCCACCTGAAATTGAACATACCGCAGTAAATGAATCCCACGGCAGCCAACTCTTCTGGTGTTTTCACATGTTGACGCGGCCAATTTTTAAACGTGGCTAGTCGCGACTTTTCATTCTTGAATCCCTTGTGAATAGGTTGATTAGTATTTCTCGTTCTTTTCCAATCCTGAGAGTAGTGAAGAATTTAGGAAAATCGTAACAATTGAACAAACTTGATGATAGACATAATTACATCCTCAGTGAACTGATATGAAACGGGTAATAGAACTCGTTCCACTTTGTCTATAAAATTTTGTCCTTTGACATTAAGAACAAATGGACATGACTTATTCAATTTCGCATGACTGTACCACGGTTCATCGCTGATCTTCCATTTCATTTTGGTCATTCCACATTCGAAACACCGTACTTCCTCTGAATATCCTATTAGGAAAAATTATGGAAACACTTAATTATTGTGATTTTCAGAAAATGATGTTTGATGAAAATTCGCGGCACAAGCTACTGTGAAAAAAAAACAACTTTGGCAAGTTCTTACGGAGTCTTATTCTTCGAAACGGACCACTCGTGGCATTAAAATTTTCCGAACAATAGTTTTAAAGATCAGTTGTAGAAAACCATTGAAGTATCAATTAACATACCGGTATAAAAAAATCCAGCTTTCGCAAGCTCTTGAGGAGATTTCACATGTGGAATGGGCCAGTTTGTATTGAACGATTCCAATCGTTCTTTTTCAGTGCTATAATTGAAGTAGCACGGTTTCTTATTAGAATGACCATTTACCTAGAAATTTTATGACAAATAAAAATTCATCACTTAATTACCCGTT
This sequence comes from Paracoccus marginatus, assembly GCA_900065295.1. Taxonomy (NCBI): domain Eukaryota; kingdom Metazoa; phylum Arthropoda; class Insecta; order Hemiptera; family Pseudococcidae; genus Paracoccus; species Paracoccus marginatus. The sequence goes on along the minus strand of FIZT01024831.1, from coordinate 24,161 downwards.
AAACATTATCGGGCTCAGGAAAGTGAATTGGATGAACTTGAGGCGACAATTAACGAATGTAAAAAATTTATTACCTCTGTTTGTGCGGTCAACAACTCTTCCATTGTAAGAATAAAGTAGCAAAATGATGGTAACTTGGTAAGATCAGTGATCACGAAGAAAAAAATAAGATTAATTTTCGAAAAACAGAAAGTAAATTTCAACAACAGTTGGTTTTCATTTTTAGTTAGTTCATTGATATGAATGAGTGTGTACCATGGTGTGTACTGTGTAGTGTGCGATCTGATAACTTAACCATAACATAACCACGTGATTGTCCTTTTCCTTTCCAAACACTCTAGGCAATTTTTCGTGTAATGCGTGTGAAGTGATTGCATACGTATATAAATTTATGGCGATGTTATCTTCTGATTGAAACACTGTTAAGTTGAAAATCCAAGTTTTGAACAAAAGAAAGTTTGAAATGATTTTTTATTTATACTGGAGTACGTAGATTTTATAAAACACAAACAAAAACTCTTCTGTACAAAACTTATAATTTAGGAAATTTTAAATTTCCACGTCCTTCGATGATAATATGAATATGAAAGCCTTTATTGGAACCTAGAAAATGAACGATCATACAATGATTGTAACGACTAAAACATTGTACTTGTCTTCTACTTCGTACGTCAGACTGAGCGTACTTCGGAGTCGAAAAAACAGCGAAGGCGTTATCTTTGGATAAATTCACCCTAATGAGAACTAGAAGCGTCTGTAATTAAATGAAAATGAAACATTTTTATCAAGATTCGAAATTTCACATTACCTACATATTAATTTGTCAATGAATTAATTCCAAGTCATCACTGATCACTCCCTAAAAATTTGAAAAACCTACTTCCAACCAAGCTGAAGAGAGCTTTCGTTTTCAGAACAATGGCATCCTTTCAAGAACTTTTGCCTTGCAATACCCGCACTTATCCAGGTTTATATGGCAGGGACAACAATAATGCAGATGACCGCAAGGTGCAAATATCATGGTTGAGCCTTGATTCGTGCAAATACTGCACAGTTTTGTACTTCTAAACTGGTTGTTTGCCTCTTCTAGTTCTCTCAAAGATTCTATACAATACAAAAACGAAAATTGAAAAATCAATTTAAAGAATTACATGATTATTTGTAACGAATTCTTTCACAAAACAAATACGTCTTTTTACCAGAAACATGAGCTGAATCCTTTAGAAAATTTAACAAAATAGTAGATAACTCGTCAAGATTTAACGACCTACGGAATTTCAAATGGTCGCGCAATGTGTCTTCAATTTCTGATTTTTTAAATCCCAAGTTTAATACAGCCTATGTATATGGACAAAAAAATAAGTTTTTCAGTTTCATCATAATAAATTTTCTAACGCAAAAGCAAAAGATAATAACTAACTTGAACTATAGGCGTATACGTTATGGTACGGAGGGTGGCTTCAGATCTTTGTCCATCCGCTAAAAAAGTTTCCTGCATTGACAATCGAAAACAGGAAATAAATTGTGAATGAAAGGAATATGATACGAATCCAAAAAATTTGAAAATTAAACCACACATACCGCGCTGGAGGAACACGCTTTTCCCACTTTCCTAACAAATATTTCCCCTTTAACTTGTCTAACAAATTTGCAAATGGGATTAAGTTTAGCGTGTTCGAACCATGGATCATCATATACTTCCCAATTCATGGTCCACACTGCACACTCGAAGCACTGTACTTGGTCACCATTACCTGTTATCGACAGTTTTTAAATACCCATACATATCTATGCTAAAAAATAAAATGAATTGTAAGTTAATGAATCTTACCGGTAGAATAGAACCCGGCTTCGATCAATTCTTCCGGAGTTTTACGAGCCGTAGTCGGCCAATTTTTGAAAGATTTTTCACGCAACTGTTCGGTAGCGTATAGCTTCTGTAATCTTTTTATCACTTCTCTAATAAACATTTTGCCTTTGATTTGACTTAGATATGTACATTTGGGGTACCATCTGGCGTGCTCTTGCCAAGGATCTTCTTCTTTTAACCAACCAAAGTGTTGGCCGTCACAACTGAAGCACCGCACGTAATCATCCTCTCCTATTTGAAATAATTATTATTCTAAACATGAATTAATTTTTCTAGCGTTAACCCGAAATTAATCGTACCAGAGTAAAAGAATCCAACAGCAGCTAGCTCCTCGGGTGTTTTCAGTTCTGGTTGTGGCCAATTTTTAAAAGTGGCTATTCTCGACTTTTCATTTTTGTATTCCTTGTAGATAGGTTGGATAGTGTTTCTCGTTCTTTTCCATTCCTGCATAAAAATTAGAGAATTGAAATAATTATACGATCGTACGAATTTGATGACCAACAATCAATACTCACCTCCTCAGTGAATTCATTCGAAACTGGTAACAAAACTCGTACCACTCTGTCTATAAATGTTTGTCCTTTGACCTTAAGAACAAATGGACATGAGTTATTCAATTTCGCATGGCTGTACCACGGTTCATCGCTGATGTGCCATCTCTTTCTGGTCATTCCACATTCGAAACACCGGAAAGAGTCTGAATATCCTATTAGGAATAATTATGGAAACAATTGGTAGGCGAACGTGTTTAAAAAGTTGAACTTGGATTGTAATTAGTTGGACATACTACAATAAAAAAAACCGGTTTTGGCTAATTCCTTTGGAGTCTTATTCGTTGAATCGGGCCAATCCTTACCAAACGTCGATAAACGAGATTTTTCCGTGGCAAACATATTCTTTATCTTGCGTCTTACTTCTTCGACGTATTCTTCACCTTTTTCTTCGAGAATGAAAGGACATTTCGGAAAATCTCTGGCATGTTCAAAGGACGGATCATCTTGAATTTTCCATCTGCATTGTCCATTACCGCAAAAAAAACACAGAACCGTATCTTTGTGCCCTACTCGCGGAATCAAAATTTTAAAAACGATGGTTTTGAAAAAAAAAATACCTAGTCGTGTAAAAAAAAATAGATCGTCGTACCGCTATAAAAAAATCCTGCTTTCGCAAGCTCTTCAGGAGATTTCACGTCTGGAATGGGCCAGTTCGCATTGAATGATTCCAAGCGTTCTTTTTCGGCACAGTATTTGGGGTGGCGTGGTTTCTCATCAGAATGAGAAGTTACTTTGACGTTTTTCGACACCTAAAAATTTATAACCGGTTGAAGGACATCAAGATTAGAAAATTTGATGCTAAAGTCAGGAGCGCAATTAGTAAGCATACGTAAGTGATTGATTACCTCTTCCATTGTAGAACTAAGTATAAAATGACATCGGGATCACGAAAAGAGACAGGATGACTGCTCAAAGTACAAAATTTCTGGCGTTTGTCGCATCCATCAACAAATTCAACAGGCTATTTCGGGGTGTTCATTGTTATTTGATTTGATGCAAATGCGGCATGCAATGATGCGAGTAAATGCGAGAGATAACTTGATAACCTGTACAAGAGTGTACCTACATTAGGCACGATGAGGAGCACTGTGATAACCGTTTGTTGGTCTTTTGGTGATAAGCTTCTAAGCGATTACTGAAAAACTTGAAAAACATTCCAAAACTCCAAAAGTCAGAACATCCCGCATGATGCTTAGGCAATTTTTTGTGTAGGTAAGACATGTGTGAGTGTTGAGTGAAGTGAACTGGTTGCATTTTGTATTTTGAGTAAAAATCTAAAAAAATCATGGCAATGATTTCAAAATTTCAAAATTTTCAAAACACTTTTATGCATTTGGAGCATGATTTTTTTTAAATTAAAAATGGTTTTAATCACACACATACATACCATGAGTACTTACCTAATGAAAAAAATTAGTCTCTTTTTTAACGGTCGTAATCGTAAAAACCTTGAAAACACTTTTTTGGATTAAATTTTATTGTAAGAATATTCATTCACCCAATTTTAAGTTTTTTTTTCCAGAAAATTTCATGTTGTCAGACTTGATACCTATCCTTTTCTACTCTCCCTTCTGAAATCTGATTATTTCAAACAATTTTGAAATTTTGTCACACTCTAAGAGAAATGAAAACATACTCATTTTTTATAAGTTACGAACTTGCCTACCTACCATCTGAACTGAACCGCTAAAAACATCCTAGTATTTCTAGATGTGTCTACCAGCTCCATAAAGTAACACTGGTAGGTAATGTATTTTTTCCAACTTTTTTATTTAACAACGAAATTACAAAAAATATAGGTACATTACATACATACATATATATATTTGCATAACACTTATAATTTAAAAAAGGAAATTTCACAATGCCATCTCCTTGGGTGATACGAATAACGAAGCCTTTGGAAAAACTAGAAGGTAAACAACCATACTGGGATTGCAACAGCGAAAGCTTTCTATGTACTCATAATAATAATTATGTTCTTCTGCAGTTCTGACTGAGTTACTTTCAAGTAATTTTCGAAAGAACAGCGAACGTGTGTCTTTGGATAAATTCACTGTAACTAGAAGTGTCTGTAATTAGATAAAAATAAACAATTTTTATTCAAATTCCATGTTTCAAAGTATAGGAATATAGGATACCTGTTTTATGCTATAAAGGTCAAGGAAATTTTTCAGAAGCTGGATTGAATTAAGAATTATATGAGCAAGATTTGTTCGAGCTCGTCTTTCATATAAGATGATTTTTTTCATTTTTTCAAGTTTGTAAAAAATGGGAAAAATTGCGAAGGAATTTCGCACCCTAAATATTTGTCAAATTAAATCGCTCGAACGAATCTACAAGACGATTTCGGATTTTTACTTTAATAAGACGAGCGCAGTACGTCGAAAACATCTGAGAAAAAATTTCACAAAGATTATTCACTTGGAAAAAAATCATCGTCGTTAATTAACGTACATGCATTTTTTGGTGCGGAGCTAATTATTATTATATTATTAATCAGGCAAGACTGAACAACATTTTATATCCGTTAATAGTCTAACCGAAGAAATACCATAACAATCGTATCAGCAAAGTATTTTGTTCGTTACGGTACCGGCAATCATAACTTTAAATAATGAGATAAAGTTAGGTACAGATAGGTACCTACTTAAATCAAATGGTTCGTTGAATAATACGAAACGCTAAGCTGCTCATTAACTTATCAGTGATTATGCAGTATTTTCTCCAATACTTTAGTCTTTCGATGGAAGTATAAGCCATGTATAAGCGGTACGATATGCTTCACTACCTTTCGTTTGCTTTTTAGTTTTTCATCAATTTTCTTCAAAAATAATAAAACGTGACAAAACAGTGAAAACCGAGAACCGAGCGGATCGCATCATTATCGGTCGTACCAGTCGCTTAAAACTGCCAACTTTTCCGCGGTCAATGATTGTACATATGTGTCGAACCGAATACTGAAACATCCTGAGCAGTGAGCAATTCCAAAAGAAATAGGATATTTTCAATTGGTCGTTATTCAATTTCTGCATCTACACTCAGTTAAAGATGTCTCCAGAGACAATCATTGTTAGTGAAGTTCATCCTCAGTTGGAGCTGGGCGAAGGTCCACACTGGGACGAGACCACTCAATCCCTTTACTTCGTGGATATTTGGAAATCAACAATATACAGATACGTCCCCGGAACTGACGAGTATTACAGTACAAAATTTTGTGAGTGAAAAAAATTCTAAATTTTAAATCTGCATGAATATTTTTATCCCTCGCGAACATGATTGCTGCAATATTTTAGGTATCCCTGGAGAAGAAAAAAAGCCCGTGTCTTTTATCATTCCGGTTGAAAACGAAGAAAAAAAATTCGTCATTTCCCACGGCGTTAATATAGTTCTCATCTCTTGGGATGGCGTAAGCAATATAGCCGCCAGGCACCGAATTTTGGCTAAAGCTGCGGAAGATCCGAAAAAATTGACGAGAATCAACGACGGTAAATGTAGCCCGAGCGGGGTATTATTCGCAGGTAAGTTTTTTTTTTTTTTATTTTAAAAGCATAGGAATAATTGCGAATGTATAGGTTTCGGTACAATTTCATTTTGCATGCGCAGGTACGATGGCCTTAGCAAACGAAAGGATCGAAGAAAAATTAGGAAAATTTTACTCTTTCGAAAATCTGAAATCGAAATTATTATTTGATAGTGTAGGAGTTTCAAACGGATTAGCTTGGTCTCAGGATGAAAAAACTTTGTACTACATCGATTCTCTAACCAAAATAGTTAAAGGATTTGAATACAACGCGAAGGATGCTACAATTAGTAAGTAATATAATTTTTTTCTAACCACGACAGCTCGCATATATAACACAAGTTCGTAATTTTTATTATGCGCAGCAAATGAACAGAAGGTTTTCGATTTTTCTGAAAACGGTATTCCAGGTTACCCAGATGGGATGACAATCGATACCGATGGATATTTGTGGATAGCTTGTTACGAAGGAAGCCGAGTAATTAATTGATTTTTCTACGGTATATTGTACCTAATTATTATATATACGGCATTGATTTCAAAATTTCCTGCCAATAGGTTATTAAAGTCGATCCCAGAAAAAAAACTTTAGAACAAACTATACTGTTTCGAACTCCAAATATCACTAGCGTAGCTTTTGGTGGAAAAAATCTAGACGAATTGTATGTGACTTCGGCGCGATACGAAACATTCACCAGTACCATGAAGGATGGCGATGATGAGGCTGGATGTGTATTCAAAGTAACCGGGACGGGTTCAAAGGGCTTACCAGGGGTACCAATTAACATCTCTTGCGTACAAGAGAACTAACTCTGGGCAATTACAAATACTTTATTTACTTTTATAAATTCTAATTTATTGTACTCACGTAAAATAAATGACCAATCTCTTCATGCTAAAAATGTTCGTACGGTTCCTTTGATTATTTGACGGCATACTGGACAATCTGGTAAATTGGCAGCGCAAGCGGAACAACTGATGAGGTGGCCGCAAGGTAGAAATACAATATTTACGTCCCGATCCATACAAATTTTGCATAATTTTGCTTGTTTAAGCACGCGGTTTTCTTCTTCCAATGTTTGAGGATCAACTTCTGAGGAAACAGAGCAATAAATAAATTTGATAATTATTCCTAACAGTCTGCATAGTATTTTGATATTCATAAATCTTTAGGAATTTGCATTAAAAATCGCTGCGCCTAAAATTTAGGCAGTTTAATTTGATAGAAGAATAATTATTAGTTACCAGATGCAGATTCTGGCTGGGGACTAGGTGGATGGTTTTCACTTTCAGTAATATCGATATTAACATCGAAGTCATCAGGTTCTGAATTTGACGTAGTTCTATCGTCACCTGCACCAAGGTCATCAGTTTCGATCGAACTATTTCAACAAAAAAAAAGTAACTTTGCATGAAAAAAAAAATTGCAAGTATGTCTCATCATCACTTACTTGGCTGAGCTAATGGTATTCTCGTCGATTAAGGACTCTGCATTGTTATGAGCATTTCGCAGACTTCGTTCAATTAACTGATGAATGTATCTGGATGAACTTTGCTCATTGAAGTTATTTTCAAAGACCGGTAACCTATTCATATCGCTTACACCAGCAATAGAATCGCTGATCCTAGAAAACAAAATTGGCTGAAAAATACCTCAAAAATGATCTACGATCCGATTTTAGTCTAACATACCACGATTCTTCCGTCAAATCAGCCACAGGTTCGTTGAACTGCGCATCCAAAACTGCAGCTAGTAATTCGTCAACATTACCGAATGGAGTATGGTGACGTTCCAGACGATCTCTCAAAACCTGTTTAATTCTAGACATATCCAAACCTAGTTCCAAGACGGCCTGTAAGAAAGAGGGAGAGAGAAAACAAATTGAATTGTAGAAAAAGAATTGTGACTTCAATCAATGATAGACAATGAAAACTTACCAGGACCGTAGAAGTACTCATCAATGTTTGAATAGTATTATCATCGATATTATGCATTGGATAATTCCTATTTGCTTGCTGACTAGTACTTTGCCTGGTATTTCTCGAATGACCTACTTCTTTAAGCGATTCTTTTTTAGCAGTCGACGTTTGTTTTACTTCGTCAACAAATTCCCTTCCTTTCACTAGGAATAGGTAATCACAGGTTGAAAACCATTTTGCATGTTCGATCCACGGGTCATCGGTGGTTTTCCATTTTTGAAGACCACCGCCGCAATGGTAGCATCGCACTTTATCTTCGACTCCTATTTGAAAACTAACAAATTATCAAATTGTCATTTTTAAAAATACAATCCAAAATCATACCAGTGTAGTAAAATCCAGCTTTAGCAAGTTCTTGTGGCGTTTTGATTTCGGAAACTGGCCAGGTTTCAAAAGAAGCTATACGTGATTCTTCTGTCATATACTTCGAGTGTTTAGGTATGCGATGATTTAATATTCCAAAATCTTTCATTTGGCTTGCGTCTAGTTCTGTTCATATTTCAAAAGTGACAAAATAAATTACACATCAAGTCGTCGAACTGATTCACACAAATACGTCTAATTTACTAACCACGTTCCGATTCCAAAAAGTCGTCTCTCAATACAATAACATCGTTTGAGTTTTCAGAACTGCATCCAACGCTCAAATTATTCAAGAAAGGACAATTGGGAGAATGACGACGGTGCTCAATAATTGGATCAACAGAACTATCCCAGTGCGGATTGTCTATACCACAAAAAGCACATCGAACCTAGAAAAACACCAACAAAGATGAGACATACCAGTTTTAATTTTACTAAGCGAAGGTTAATCCGAAGAAACATACTTTTCTCAAGTCCTGTAACCAATAAAAACCCGCTTTAGCCAATCTATGGCCGTCGATACCAGATGGAATCGGCGAAGCCATAAAGCTTTGTAATCTAGCATCTTCGTTTTTATATACGTTGACATCTTCGACGACTTCATTAGTGGTACCTTGAGTGGTATCATTGCCATCGGAAACGGGAACATTTCCAGAATCTGCCGAGTTTACTACAAAAGGGCATCGTGGATCTAGAAGGCGATGCTTAGCCATTACTTTATCACCAAATTGCCACTCGGAAATTCTACCGCCGCATGAAAAGCACTGTACTTCTAGATTTTGACCCATGTAGTAGAAACCCGCTTTTGCGATACACTCGCTGTCGATAGGTGCATTTGCAGGCCAATTTTCGAACGTTCTCAGTCGACTGCGTTCGTAATTCATGAGGAAAATTTCGGAAGCGAAGTGGAGTATAAAAAATAAGTGTTGGTGTTACTTGAAGTTGAAAGGTTTTAGCGATCACAAAGCATGCCCTGGTGTCGGTCGTTACCGAGATGATGTTTAATATACAAACGAACACATTATAATTTCTACGTAAAATAAAAAGTTGAATCAAAATTTTGCAAAATTCTTAATTTCTTATCAGAACTTATTTTGTGAAGCTGCGTTAGCCCCGTATGTTTTTGTTGATCATAATAACAGTGCGTACCATTGGTTCTTTTACAATGACGTCACGAAGCGCTTTATTCAAAATCATTCATCTCTTCGGTTTTCGCTTTCCCAAGACGTCATTATTTTCTCCTTGTTCTCTCTTAATAATTTTCATTTTTCTGCTTTTTAGTTTTTTTTAAAAAAAAATTCAACGGAATGAAAATGAAAACAATCAATAACTGTAACTTTAATGATATAAAAACAAAAACGTTATACAATAGGCACATCACATTAGGCATCGAACAAAAAGAAAGTTTTTTGAACAGAACAGGATTTTGGTTTCGCCAATTTTTTTGATGAAAAAAAGATTTATCACTCATCTAACGCTAACACGTGCCTTCAACAACACTTTTAAGACAGAAAAACATTAAAAAATGAATGTTTTCATTCAGTAACACGCTTTTGAACTTCAGGGGGTACATATTCTCGCTCTTGCTCTTCTGCTGTTTGCATCCTCTGTCGCTTCCGTAATTTTTCTTCCTTCTTTTCGCAAACTTGGTTGATTTCCTCTTCATTATCGAAGAAATATAACAACTGTTCTTTATGTTCCATCTCGAGCTTTTTGCGGGCTACTTCTTCCAAACGATTTTTACGCTGCAATTCCATCAAGTGCTTTTTAAGTTCACTTTCACGAAGTTCTTCCCATTCTTTGTACAACTGTTGATAGATAAAACAAAAATTGTTCAACCATAATAATGAAAATAGCAAGTACATATTACTATTTCAACAACATAGTAAAAACTCCTTACTTTATTTTGACTATTTATTTGAGTTTGTTCGGAACTTTTGACTGTTTCCTTCAAAAGATTTTCAGCATCATTTAATAAATTGTTCTTTGAACATTTTTCGTCTTTTATTTGACTAATTTTATTCTGCACTTTATCGAGCAACGAAGCGTCATCTTTCAATTTTTCCGTAATAATATTAGATACGTAATCCAAAGCTTCTTTGTACAAAATACTCCTTTCTGCGATTTTTTGTTGCTCAACAACTCGATCTAATTCATTCAATAATTTCTCCCACTTATTATATAATGCTAATCCCATCAATTTGTAGCTATTATTCATGGCCGCATCTTCTAAATGATTACTTATCATTATTAAAGATTTGCCGCAAATGTGGTGCCCATCTTTTAGATCAAAATGATCGTCAAAATATGGATTTCTCAAAAACTTGACTTTCACTTTCACTTCTTCTTCTTCTTCTTCTTCATCGTTATCTTTCTTCTCCTCTTCAACAATATCTTCCCAGGGAGTTTCTGCCAATAAATAACGGTGTATAGCGTATAAAGATAAATTCCTACTCAAGTTATGCGAATAATCTTCTTGAAACATTTGTAAGCTAGCTACTTTGGCAGCACTTCTGTAGTCTTCAGCTTTTAAAAGTTTATCAACTAAGTAACAAATCAGATATTCGTCGGGGAAGATACCATAATTCAGACGATCGTGGAGAATTCTCATCAAATCTTCTTTTCTATAATCGAAGAATAGACGAATGAATGCGTGATGAGTGGTTGGTAAAGTCTTATGAGCAAATCGCGTAAGACGAAATCTGTAAATCAATTCTTCAACTTCAGTTAAAAATGAATTATCGGTTTGGCTATTCACGAAAATATCCACATCTAACGGTGTTAATGATTGGGTTTTCTGGAACTGACTGTCCAATTCGTAGTACATACTTTCTACGTTGACTTTCCTGAATACTGATTGATTTAAACGTCCATTCCATGTTTCTTTACATTCAAAAGCGTTGGAAAGGAAAAATCTCTTCGATGCTTGTCGAATGGCAATTCTATTGAAAAGAGGATTAACAATGATTCTGAAATATGACATATTTGATGAATACTTAGTAACGGTATGAGAAATGAAACACGTAAAACCGGTCGACTGTTTCACATTCTTAATCAATCGCGAAAAATTAAAAAGTTATTACGAAAAAATGAAAACACACCGCAAAAAAAACACCAAAAATTTGAGATTATAAAAATTTATTGACTTCTTCAACTTCAAGTCGGAAAGGCTACAAAGAAAAAAGCTTCAAGAAAAAGCTCAAAAACAAAAAAATTCTCACTTTTGATTGGTTGTTATCAAGTTGTTACTTTAATGAAAGTGAATTCTGATTGGTCATTCGGAGTGTTATTTCGTTTGACCACACCTTAGTGATAATTTATTTGTCGATTTTATCTGAAATCCGTTCTGAATCAAATCAACAGAACAGAACAGAATGAAAATAAAACAGTTTCAGCGAAGTTCTATTTCGTGCGATTTTCGATAAATTTGACGCTACAAAACGCGAAGTTTGCTTCGTTATTTCCGCGCAACCTCTGTAATCTATCTCCGTTTAATACGTTTATAGTTTGGCCTGCAGAAGGCCCGTTTAAGAAGGAAAATATAAAAGCATCACCACGCCTCTGAAAATAGGCTTATCGAACACCGCTGTTATGGACATGATGATCTCAAATCTGCAGCAACAGCGGCAGATTAACGAGCAGTTGAGACGAGAAGCAGCCATCAAACGTATTTTGGTATCTCAAGCGGTCCATGACATCATCAGATACATACAGGAGCACGAAAATGAAGACTACCTATTGAAAGGGTTCAGTTCACAGAAAGCGAATCCGTTTCGTGAGAAAGGAGGTTGCGAAATTATCTAGATGTATATCGTTAATTTTTCATTTATTCCCTATCTGTCGCTTAATTTTCACCATGTGAATGAATAATGAATAAGTTTCATCATTACTTTATGTGTTTCTCAAAATAATTATTTATCTACAATGAGTTTATTTTATGATAGTAATGTAGTACCTTAGTTCTATCGAAATGCATTTTCTCTACTTGTATAATCAAATACTTGGTAAATATATTTGTTAAATGTAATACTCTCTGATTATCTATTTTCAACCCAACAGAATTGTCGATCAATACTTCGCAGATTTGTAGGCTATGTCTGCATTCTGCAGAAATCGTGTTTTAATTACGAAGTTATCTCCTCGCATCATATTTACGTATGTTGAGAAACTGCCGTATTGCAGTCAAGTCAAGTAAGAACTGTTGTTTAAAATCGTCGTATTTCTATTCTACACGTCCTAGGCCTTGAAGGATTCTCCAGATCAATAATCAAATAACTTTCTACTCGCAGATGAAAATTTAAACCCAATTCCAACAAAGACGTCTGAATCTATATCGTCACTCATCACCACATCATTAAAACTAGGAAATGATTTATAAATTTATTCAACGTCGCAGAATATTAAATTAATCAATTTCGCATACAAAATCATTATTTGCACTTCATAAAATATCACTGAACAAAAAATAATTAAAAATTAAGTTCCATGTTTCTTCGTTACAGAATGATCCGATTTTTCATATCCAGCATTATTGACACAAATTCAAATAAGTGAAAGGATTAAATCCTACAAAAAGCAATTTTCCTCGAATCCGTATAAAATAATATAAAATAAAACCTTATGTACAAGTCACAATAAATTAAAATAAATAAGACTCGAATATATCGATGAAATAAATACACAAATAAATAACTAGAATCCAATGTCATATTATATACCATTATCCGAAAACTAAAAAAAATCACATTACGCAGTAATTATGATTCCTCCAAGAGTAATTTTTTATTATACGCGTCCAAAGTTTTCTTTATTGTTGCCGTTGAATATCTACAGGTTTCTGCTCCGCAGGTACATGTGAAGGACTTGTATTTAATGATCCAGAATTTTTCGCCATAGTCAAAACTGTTTAGAGAAATAACGATTAAGAAAATTTATATTTATTTTTTACATTTTGAAGAAAATATGTGGCTGTACCCTAATTCTTCGTATGGTTGTATATCTCTATTTGCGAAGAAAGCAATTCTGGGAAAATGTAAATCTTGATGGTCAATGAATATTCTGACAGGGAGCAGATTCGGAATACAGCTGTGATTAATAAATCGGGCGATATTTCCGAAATGAAACGCATCTATACAGTAGGTCTCACCATCCTGCTAACAGGTAAACATATTCGTTGATTCGATAAACAACAATGCGATTAATTCAAAACTTACCCTGTTGTCAAGATCGAATAGATATGAGTCATCTTGTCTTGTATCAGCTTCTGTGTCTGTAATTATTTCGCCAATGTACCTGAACATAAAAAATAACGTACTCCGCATAAAACAGCTGGGTTGATACAGATGGTTCAAGGTTGTCTGAAAATACTTACTCGCACACGTATGTTCCTTTCGGGATCAATCTCAAGGTACTGACTCCCCATCCTTTTTCTTTAGTCCTGAATAATTGGAATCTTCCAGTGATTCCGTGTTGAACTACTCTATTTTTGCACGTAACCTTATTACACTTACACACTGCGTTACATTCGAATAACATGGGGGGTTCTGAAGTAACAATAGAAAAAGTACCAGTGCAATGATCAAGATGAGAAGAAAAACCGAGATGAAAATAAAAATAAAATAATTTACCAGCGTAATTAAAATCAGGCGACAGTTTTCCATCATCAGTATACCAACACCGTAGACTTAATTTTCCACACGAGCAAAACGTTGAACTACAATTGTCTTGGCAAGAACAAGACTACAGAAAAGCGACGATCATTAAAACGTTGTTACATTCGGAACAACTTACCAACAGTTCAATGTGCGCATACCTTTAACGAAGTGATAGTTCGATCAACTTTTATATTGGAAGTGAAACAATTTTCCGTGATGTACACGAAATCAGTTGGTTCGTCGGCATCATCAACAGCATTGACACACTGAATTGGATTTACCTCGTGTCCTCGAGTTATATCACTGTCACAAAAATAACGATATTATTTAAGCGAACAAAGTTATAAAGCGTACACAAATTATATCGATTTACTTTGTTAATATTCTGGCTGTTTTTTCTCTACAATGAGATGTCATCTCTCTCAACTGCATATTGAGCCTGATGGCGTTCTCGGAATCGCTAGGCTTTTTAATGCAACAATCCACTGCTAACATTCCAGCCTTATTTACAATATCTGTACGAGCTTTATGAGCCAGAAGTAGAACAACGCAAGCATAGTGATCTTGCCGGGCACAAATGTGTCTAAAAGTATAACAATCATTCAATTCCGTCCTTCGAAAAAATGCAAAAACAAGGAAGTCACTTACAGAGGCGTATCCCCATGAACATTTGTACAATTAATATCTGAATTATAATTCAATAAGACTTCAGTTGTATCAACACTGCCGGTAAACGAAGCCCAATGAAGAGCAATATTTTGTTCGGCGTCTCTTACGAATGGATCAGCACCTCGCGATAATAAATACCTAAAAAAAAACAAAAAACATTCGTCACACAACTCACGTTTAAAAAGTTTCTATTCGAGTTATACTTACAAGGCAACGTCCAAATGATTGAATTCGGCAGCCCAAACTAAAGGTGTCCATCCACCATCATCGACAAAATTCACATAATCTCGAGGAGACTTTGGATTTGACAGGAGGTAATAACAAGCCTCCAAGTTACCAGATTTTGCAGCTAAATGTAAAGCAGCCATACCATCTTTGCCCTAAAATAAAATATTCAGATTGTATAGGACCGGTATACAGCGTTACTAGTATCATTGTTAGGCCAAAGCTCGCATCACCTTGAACGAGACATTGGCTCCAGCTTTGACCAAGTACTTGACAACGTCATTATGGCCATTTAATGCGGCCAACATCAGCGAGGTATTTTGTTCACGATCCAGTAGATCTAATTGCGATCCCGCTTGCGTAAGTATATGAACAACTGCAATGAATCCTCCAGCGCTGGCAGCGTGAAGAGCTGAACCCATGACGTGTTCGCGATACAGGTGATTTGGATTTAATCCGGAAGCTACAAACAATCGCATGAATTAATAACGAAGTCTAGCTTATGAATACTGTAAAAATTTAAATTTACCGAGGCACGCCATTATTTTTTCAACGTCGCCAGTTTTCGAGGCTTGATACATCATACGATATGTACACCTAAAAAAAAAATCCACTCGGTCAACGAAAATGAAATTTTACGCGATCAAAAAACTGAGGAGGTGTGGTTATGCGTGTGTAAGGTATTCAAGCAAAATAAGCCTAATTAAGAGCCAAAAAAAGATTATTAGCAACGAAAACGAACCTCTGCGCTGGACTACTGCTACTACATGGCAAAAGGCCTAACAAATACTTCTCTAACTTTTCTTTCTCTATCGAAGCTGGTAATCCATCGGAAGTGATTTCCTTGCCGGACGGTAAAGTGAATATACGAGGAGGTACTAAAGGAGGAGACATAGGACCGTCTTCGGATTTTTCTAATGTGATGCTTCCGCGAAAACTCATCTTCGCCGCTGGCCTAAATTATGCATTAGATCAATCGAATAAATTCGTCGTTGCAATAAAAAACGGATATGAAAAATTAACTAACGTTTCACGCAACGATATTTGAAACGGTAAAAAGACCGGATTTTTCTTCTGACCGATTGAAATGTGCACGTCGTTAGGTGGAGATAATTGACCACAGTGAGGACATACGCGTTTATCCTCGATGAGAAGTTCACATTTTCGATGATACATGTGAAGAGACTCGCACATGACGAATTTACCCTGTGGATTTGTTTCAGTAAAATAAACTAACTCTGCAAAACGATGAGTCAAAATTTGAAATTTACCTGAGTACAGAATAAGCCGCAAGTTGGACAGCAATTGTGAATCAACAAACGATGCGTGTGAACTTTACAGAACATCAGGTAAGTCACTTTGACGCTCGGTCTCTGTAACTTGATGTCTTCATCGACAATATCAACGTTGTTGCAACATCCTATGTGTTTTCCTTCGATAGAATCTATAGCTTGGCAATGATGTTTGGTGTCTGGCTCAACTTTCATAAACACACTTTCTTGTACTTGACAAAGACATAGCGCTGCGGTTCCTCCCTGTAGTGAAGATTTTACATAAAATAAAGTCCAAGAAAAAACAATGAAATCATCCTAATAAATTGATACTAACGCCGGATGATATGAGAGTAGATTCTGGTCTAGACGGTTTTTTCGGCGTGTCTCCAGTACTTGGTGAAGGAGCTTTCTCATTGAATGTGTTGTCTAACGTAAGAAAAAACATAGGCGTAGAAAAGTTGCATACTCATTTTCTTATTAAATAGTTTGATTTTTACTTACTGATTACGTCCATCGAGGTGTGTTTAAGATTTTGAAATATACCCGTAGCGGATTTAAATAATACTGATTGTTCTTGACTAGATTCTTTCGACAATTCACTCTCATCTGGCAAAGAAAAACGAAAAATAAACCGTCTGTATGCGTATTTTACGCACGAAATGAGAATATACCAACCGTTCATATCGTTCATTTCTCCAGAATTGATAATGGTATGTTGGGAATCGGTATCTTGCTCAGAACTTTCTGATATTTCGTATTTGTTGCCACGACCGCGATCCGACTGCAGTCGTCTTTTCTTGGGGTGTTTTTTATTATTAAAAGAGTAACTCAATCCTTTAAAATATCTTTTCTTTCTTTTAGGTTTCTGGTTTTTATCATACGTAGATTTCGAGGATTGGAAACTATCGTCCGTTTGCACAGAATTATTAAACGATCCATTGCTATTGATTTCGATCTCTGACAAAGCTTCAATTTTCAAAATAGGTTCGCTTGCAACAGGATTAACATTTAGATCGACATCTTCAATAATTGGCGTAATGGTAATCTCTCTATTATCGGGTAATTCATGGATTTTTGATTTATCTTGAAAATAAGAAAGGAGAGATTTGGGCGATTTCATTCTGAGAGATCTCTGCGATTTTTCTGAACCTTTCGGTGACTTTTTCTTATAAGAAGTTTCCGGTAAACCAAAAGATTTTTCTTTCAAGGCGATAGCATTCTGTAAAACACTTTCTTTAGAATTGGACATACGCCTCAAAGTACGCTTACTCGATAACTCGACACTAGATGAATCTCCCAAACTCTCTTTAAGCTTATGCACTTCCTTTTTTTCGTGGCTATCGTCTACTTTTGGCTGAATGCTGCTCGTACTGAAGTACGCATCTGGATCCGTGTCACTGGTTCGCAGCGTTAATATAATCCTAGGTTTACTAGGGTCGTTTTCCTTGAGTGTTACTTCGGGTTCGTCGGTATTCTCCGTTACGTCCGCGTCATCAACCACACCATCCGTTACTAGTTCATTCACAGATGTTTCATCTTCCAATAATTCTTCCAAATCTTCTGTAGAATAAGGTTCATAGCTTTTCAGCCCATTCGTTTCTTCGCTCTTGTTGTAGAGAAAATTCACATCATCTTCTTGCGCGTCGACGTTATCCTCTTCCATTAGAACGAATTTAACGCGGCTAATTACAGCACCAGTACAACATGTTTAATGTTTTACCTGATTATTAGTGTCAAACAAATTTCGCAAAATGTGCCGACCGGAATTCACATTATTACAACCGCGAATCGAACTTCTTCGTAGATGATTTATCACCACCTCACTACCGCAGTTGTAGACAACAGATAACGAATGTTGATTACATTTTACTTTTTTTTTTCAAACCACTATTAATGTGTTTTACTATCTATAATGAAAATATATTGTTGACATGTTTATTCAGATTTTAAATCAACCGAAAATTATTATAGAAAAATAGTAGCTATTTTTACCGTATTTCCACGCTACCTGATTTAGCTACTATAGACAAGTGTTCTCAAAATGGTTTCAATGAAACTTCGATATTACCTGACCTAAAGAAGCAATGATCGATTGAATGATTGCTACGAGTAAGTCAGTGGAGTTTTGTAATTACTATGTGAAATTGTACGTGAAACATCGCCAAAAAATTTAAAATCATAAAATTTTCCTTTCAACTATCACGAAAGGTTGAGTTTTAAACTTTCAATGCTCGATGAACACAAAAAAATAAGGTAAACTGAGAATGGGTATAAGTGGAACTGGAAGGTATTAGGTGAACCTTCGAACTCGAAGTTTAAGTCGAAGATAAAACACTAAAACACGTAAAATTTTTCAAAAACAAGGAAAAGCGGCAAAACATTAACAAAAAACTTACAAATGTGAGGAAAAGCTTTGACGTGGATGAATGTTTCCTCAAGAAAAAAAATTGAAATGAAACTCGAAAAAAACTTTTGCATAGATTGAGAACCCTCGAAGACGTTTTAAAAAAAATTTGTAGACAGTGTCAAGCGCAGTATTCTTCCACTGCCAAGTCAAGAAGGTGGTGGATGAAATAAGTTGTGTTTCCGCTCTGTTCTACCAGGATCGCCGTTCAACAAACATTCAAAAAATTGACTCTCCTTCAATCTGTCCTTCTCCTTCCACCACACCCAGTCAGCTTTCTAGCTCCAACATCCACAATCAAGCATAAAATCCACACTCCACAGGTATCTTCTTTTCATTTCATCCCTGCTGATCTCCCTGTTTCCCTTCGCTTCGCTACATTTCGTACTTTCTCTCTGTCTTCTGTCAGTAAAATTTTTTGAAAAAGTTCAAATTGTTTTACGGGATGCGAAACTCGAGTCAAAGCTTTCGAAAGTATTAAAATTTGATGGGGTGAATTGAATATTCCTACTTACTTGATGTTGAAAATTTGTTGATACTTGATAGGCGTGCAAAATTTAGCAGAATGTTTCAGGTTTCAGTGCAGATCTCGTGGTATTGGTAATACCTACTATTAATTTAAAAAAACATTATCTTATCCTCAACACTTCAACGTCACCTTTAATTTTATTTAAAAAATTAATTTTAAATTTTACGGTTAATTTATTGAGTACCAAACAAAATAATAACAATGTACTCAGATGTTTTCCAGAAAATAAATATAGGTATGTCGATGTTATGTTTAGAAGGTCTTTAGTCTTTTCTAGAAATTGAAACACCTATATTCTTAAAATAATTATCCAAATAGGTATAAATCACGCGATTCATCATGACTAAGTATATTTTTTCTAGGTTTGCAGCGTATTGGGCCATCGTTTGTATTCTGTTCTTAAACTGAATTCCTGATTCAGTCGGCTCTCTTATTGACGACCTAATTATGCCCATTTTTATGGCCATGATTTCTTCTTTGGATTTATTTTCAGAATCCTGTTTTCTTGTTTCTAAAAATATTATAAATTTTTCAATAGCGAATACCGCAACAATATTGAATGGACGGGGAAGTCCTTTTCCGCAAATGAATTTCAGTATTTCCAAAAATATTTTTTGAATTTGGTGAGGTATCCAATCTAAAATAGAGGTAAGAAAATTCTTGAATGTGTTTAATGTTTGATTTAGCGTAGTTTCTTCTTGAATACTCAGGTTTTTAAAAAATGTAACCCACTACAAAATATAAAATCTATGCATTAGACAAAAATATTGGGGGGAGGGGGTATACTCTATACATCATTCCCATAAAATGCCTACCTCCAACGCCCAATTTTTAATGTTGGTTTTCAAAGAAGGGGACTCTTGTTTTGCCGCAGCATAATGTTGAGTATTGTTTTCTTCGGCAGCAGCTAATAACTGTGAGACACACATAAGTAAGTAGAAGATAATCAAATACAGTAGATAGATAGGTTTGTTACTAATTAATAAAAATAATGGCTTGTTTGTTCGCTATTCTGTGCAAAGGAGAATGAAGAATCATAACGTAGCTTTGTAAAGGTACGTACATACATACTATACCTACCCACGTACTTTATTTATGAGTCATTTCCGTAGATAAGTTGGTACATATATGTTGTAATGTACTCAATTGCTTTATTTTCATTTTTCATTTCCAAGTTCCAACCAATCGAATTACTTTCAGAGGTACCTATTATTACCTGATGTGGCAGGTAGGTACTATTCTTCATAATACAGAACTGATGGCAAACTGAAAATATGAATTGTAGAATACCTAGGCCTACAGTAGTGAACTATACCGAACCATTGCTACGAGTATGTTGTTACACCGAATCATTACTTATCGAAGTCGTTTTTTTGACACGAGCTTACACGCGCTGATGAATGATGATGATAATACTGATAACGAAAGAGTGTAACTGTGTATAAGTTAGCTAGGTAAGTAAGTACTTCGACTCGAAGTGATGTAAATTGAAATGAGCTGTACAAATTTAGAATTGCAAACATAATCTTGAAATGAAAATTTTTTTATAAATGTTCATGTAGATGTAGGTAATCAATAACATGCGCATGGACCATGGAAAGATGTTTTCAAACAAAGCAATCAAGCACAATACAGTAAATCTTTTCAACAAATATTCCTATACCTATAGCTTTCCACCGCAGTGATTAAATGACTAAAATGAGATCAATATTAATGTAATAGGAATTTATATTTCAATTACATAAGAACATAAATATGTACTTACGAATAGACAACTTATTAGTACACAGATTGAAAATAATAATATGAGTTTTGTTCTCATGATTCAGTCATGCTAGGCTTACAAACTTAAGTTACATTACATCACAATTCAAAATGGGAATGAAATACCTATGCAATGTAGTAATACTAATGAAGGTGGTTGTTTGTTTTCGACTTATTTCTTTCAGAGGAAACGCCCGAAACAGCGTTATTTCAAACAGCTGTTATTGGATAATATTTTTCTTTTTCAATAGAAGAAAATAACAGTAACATCTGGCTTCTTGATGGGTGTTGAGTAGGTAGGTACATTCGCCACATTTCACATTTGAACTGGGTGCCTCGTTTTCGACATTTCGACCTTGAGGGGAAAACACTCAAACACATTTGAAGAGTTTAAAAATTCAAATTATCGCCCGAAATTTGTCTCTGTAGGTAAACATTAAATGATTAAAACCATAAATGTACCTATTGTTAAGTACCTGAGAAATTTACGAATCTTTTTCGCTCATTTCTTTAGCTGATTCAATATCGATTTTTTTATTTCTTTTGAAATACTTTTCCTGCACTTCATTTAACGTTTTGCCTTTTGTCTCAGGCAGTATGAAAATTCCATATGAAGCTGCCAGTAAACTAAAGCCGGCAAACGTCCATGAAGTAGTTTTAATTCCAAAAATAGATAAAAAACGGGGATAAGCTTTCAACATAACTGACGAATACACGTATCCTGTCGCTCCGTACAAACCATTCAAAACACCTCGTACTTCCAAAGGGAATAATTCTCCACCCATTACGAAACCGACAGGTAAAACTCCAACGATACACGCGAAAATGTACACGAATAAAGCCAAAGGTACAATCCACGAGAACGAATCATCTTTACCTCCAGCTATGTCCTCATACAAAGCGATAATTACCATCGATATAGCCATACCTAAACCTGACAGGGCTAAAATAATTTTCCTACCAAATTTATGCATAAAAAAGGGTGTCGTTAAGCTTCCGATAAAAATACTAACTGAAAATAAAACGGCGATTACGGAACTTTTGTAAGGAATATTTAGACAATCGATGATGGTTACCGTGAAAGCTAACATAATGGGATATCCGGTGCTTTGAAGGATAATGAACATGGTGGATAAAATTACGAACGGTTTCCACGCTTTGCAACAATTAATAAAATTTTGTTTGGAACACGTTTTGAATTTTTGGCTGCACGACTTCTGCATTTCGATTATTTCGGATTCGATTTCATGACGTTGTTGGCATCTGATATCGCATAATATTGCTATAGATTTATCGTGTTTTTCTTTCGAATACAACCAAACAGGAGATTCGGGTAGTAACACAGTCAGTAATAACCCAAACACTGATAAAGCTACAAAAAACAGGGAAACTGAATTCCATTTAAAGTAATACATCAGTACGTTTGAGAAAAGAATGCCAAGGCTGTACATAATTTCAATCACTGAGAGCAAAGCGCCTCTATGATGTGGAATACAAATTTCTGCGATGTAAGTTGCTACGCAGAAAGACATGCCTGAAAGAATTGAATACCATGAGTCCCAATCGTGATAGAAAATATTTGAATACACAATGCGACCTTTTTTAAAAATGAGTAATTTACCTCCACTGATGCCTTGAATTAATATTCCAGCGTATATCAACGATACGCTATTAGCGAACGTTATCAAAAGCCATGATAATATAAATGGCAAAAATATGATTTGAATGAACAATTTCCGTCCCAAAATATCCATGAATAAACCGGACGTTAAACATCCTAATGGACTCAATAAACTAATGAAGCTCGCTGAAAATGAAAAAAATCAATCAATAGTGGAATTCGAGTTTAATACGCCTTAAATGAATCAGCTAGGCAACTTTAATGTCTTATAAAAATGTATGCAGTTGTACGCACCTATCCAAGATTTATCCTCCTCGTCAATTTTAATTAAAGAATCAGGTAATTCTAATTGATGAAACAAAAATGCCAAGTACGAACGATTTATTCCGACCAGTAGATATGTTAATAAGGCCACGAAGACAAAAAAAATCTAAAAAATTCAAAAGTTGAATAAATTAATAGGCGTATTTTGGTAACATTTTTAACAAATACTTGTTGTTGTTTTTTTAGAATTTGAAATTTCGAAAGGAAAAAAAAATTATAGAAACGAAACACCTACTTACTTCTTTGAATAAACTCTTGCTATAACTTATATTCACCATTTTAAAAATTATCGTAGGTACCTACACCTCACCTAGGTTATCTCAAATTGGCTCCTTTGAAGAAGAAACCAAGTCACAAAATGAATATTATTGTTTAAAAAATTATTCAATTTATACCCAAATTTTTTAATTACCTACAGTTATTCGAAATTCGAACAATTGATTTTGTAAATGATTTTTTCTAAATGGGGATTTAGATTTGTTATCTTATCTAAGGATATAGCTATGATGGAAAAATTACGCTCGAGTATAAAAATTTTCTTTGGTTTTTTTTTTGTAAATGGAATTGTTATAATTTTTGCGAACGTGTGACAAGATAATAAGATAAGATGTCTTGAAAAATATAAAAGAATCAATTGAGGATGAGGGTTTTGGAATTATGATATTTATTTAAAGGTGCAAAAATAACTCCATAACACTTGTTATTGTTTTCGTCTTTTGTCTTTTTGAGAAAGCTTACTTAATGTAGATAAAGAGATAATTTACGTCAAGAGGTGATACACGATTATTCGGTAGGTATCTATGTTGCGTATCTATCTACCTTTATTTTTATAAATTTTATGATTTCTATTCGAGTTGAATGAAAAGCATTGTGATTGAGACTAACTTAATAATATAGTTTGATTGGTCATATTAAGTGAATGCGAGTAACAATATTGATTTTTTCATTTAGGGAAGTGTAGGCAGAAGTACCTACTACCTGCGTACCTCTACTTACCTACCTACAACCAAAAATCATACCTTATAGGTACCTTTGCCACTCCTATGTATGAATGCACCTTTGACTATGGTCAAAAGAATGCACCTCCATTCATTCGACATCACCCCATCTGCAGAATATTTCAAGTTGGTATGGTAAGTACTTATGCTTACTTTTCATAAATTATAATTTGTTGTGCACAATCGATTGTTCTCAAAATGGTGAAAAATTAATGTAAATTGTACAAATAATAGATAAAGTATACAACAGGAGGATGATTCCATAATATCGCATTATTCATTCTTCAATGCGTTCGACTTTCTTTCGCGTATCGTATCTTACTGTAACCCTACCCTACCGTCTCGTCTAGCGAGCTTAGACCATTTAGAATTAACATAGACCGCGCTTAGTGATAAAATCGTGTTCCAA